>JAPYZA010001523.1:0-20591 GCA_030522685.1 Eupelmus azureus | reverse complement strand
GTTTTTCTTTTTATTGTCCCCCTTCAGATGGAGGATTTGTTCTCATACTCAACATGTGTGGTATTAAGAGACTATTATAACATAGTACACCTCACAGAGCTTTTGAGTCTAAACTTTTATCTCGTTCGCGGCGATCAATAAATTCTATTAAAAACTTTAAGGAAATTTAGGGTTTTTAAATGAAAGAATTTGATTCTAATTATTCTATTAATGAAATTCGACAAAACAAACATTCTAAAATGCTTCGCTCGCTTTACTTATTTTTATTACATAAATGTCGAAAATATAAACATTCTAAAATAATAAAAGTAAAATAATATTTTCAAAAATTAATGTATAAGCCAGGATAATGAAATGTACTGAAGACTGCTGCAGGGATCGTTATTGCGAATGAAATGTACTACAGTACATAGGAAAAGGACAAAATAATTTAGTCTTTATTAGAAAATTTAGCTATACTGGTCTTCATAGAAGCGGTTACCAAAAAAAAACAGATTACATTTTTTATTAGATTATTTTCATTAACATAATAATATTATATGTAATAAATTTGCTCGCTCTAGGAGACAAGTAATCAAATTATTAACTCTTGCATAGGTGTTGTTAATCCCGCGTGTTGGTTAGTAACAACTAATAATGGTTTTGTATGTAACAATGTGATTCATACTTCTTAATGTTGATCAATACGCAGATGAACTAATCGATGAATGTGGTATTAAAAAGAAAATAATAATTTTTAGGTGGTGCATGGAATATATAAAAATAACAACTTTCGATTCAATTGTCGTGTGGTTCTGCGATCCCTGAAATTAAGTGCCTTGACGTAAGTGTTCATTAAAAACTATTGGCGTGTATACACGCTATATCCGGAGTAAATAAATTGCACGTTTGGTATTAAAAGTATACAGAACCCAGAAATTATGTTAAATAAGTTTTTTTTTAAAGATTTTAAAATAAATAATATTACTTTTAATTCAAATGTATGTACGTCGTATCAAAAATTAAAATATTAAATATCATCAACGACGTTAAAAAGCATTTCAAGAACTGTATCAATTTGATAATATGTATTATTAAACTAGATAATATATGTTATTTCATTATGTTTAATAATTTAAAATAATAATATTTAAATTTTATACACTAAAATGTGCGAAAACATTTTCGTAGTTTTTGATTTTTTGATATTTTCCATTGCGTAAGCTTACTTTCACTCAAAGTGATGTTTAACATGCGTATCAGAATTTCATTAAAATCTACAATTGAGAATTATAATGTAATAAAAACGAAAACTGACTTTATGTATAGCTATTTATGACTTTCACTCAAAAAAATCTTAAATAATTTTTGCTTTTTAATTTTGCTTGAAAATTTGATAACAGGTATTTAAAACGTATATACTCTTCTTTTGAATATATACTCTTCTGTACTGAGAAATAATTACGGATATGGACAATATGCATGCTTTTCCGATAAAAGAACGAAATATTAGAAAGGATCATTGTTAAGAAATGATGGTCAAATTTGTCAGTGTAATTAAAAAATTACGCTTTTATAGAGATTTTGCAGCGTATAAAAATTAAAAGAAAAATTTATGTACTAAATTAAACAAGAATATGTGTATCTATTTTAAAAAATAATAAAACAACTATCGAATAAAATTCAGATTTGCCTTTTGTTACAAAGCATTAGTTTAATATCTAACAAGATTATAAATATTTTAAGAAACGAATCTTATTATATAATATATTTTTATTTTTGCATACGTTTAAGCAAAATTTAACTATAGTATTGGAAGCTGTTTAAAATCTTTAAATCAGTGGTTGTGATCGTTTCTTTTCAATTAGTAATATGTGAACAGATCACTGAAATTCATTTTTTACATAATATTATAAAATTTATAAATAAAATTATTGATATATACTCATATTATATGATTACTTCTCCTTCATTCATAATGATATGAATTTCCTCATTGCATTTTTTTAAAGAATGCTTAACATTAGATTTTTATCAATATATTGAAAATTTCTATAATATTTTAAAATTTTACAATATTGCAGTTTACCTTGAAGAATTCACTTTTAGAGAATAGCGTTTGACTAAAAAAAAGAAAGTAACCAGCAATTTATATCCTAATCATGACTTTGAGGGTAAGTCTACAATCATCGTTTGATACTTACTGACAACAAACAATTATCCTTGTCAAGCATTCTTCATTGCTTTCGAAATTCTAGTTTTTACTATCTCGTCAAATAATTTTTTAACTTTTTGAAGATATGATTCAAGATCCATTCTTTACAACAAAATAGATACTTATGTTTTGTTTTGATTTTAAATTCATTTTTGAAGCCAATTCTGTCATTTTTTATAGCTGAAGTAATTTAAACGTTTGTGCATTTCTTGGAAATTATTGATGGTAAAAATTTCAACTAAATAAAATAATAAGTATATAAAATGACCAATGCTCTGTAAAAAAATTGTTTTCATTTTGAAGGAACGTTTAGTGAAAGGGAATTACAGCAGCATCTTTGTGGTAGTCGATATTGTAATAGTTCATCCTGGTTTGAATAATGTTATAATTAATACTAATTTATTAGAAAGTCGACAAGATTGTTACTACGAAATTTAAGTTGAATTAATAAAT
Source organism: Eupelmus azureus (assembly GCA_030522685.1). Taxonomy (NCBI): domain Eukaryota; kingdom Metazoa; phylum Arthropoda; class Insecta; order Hymenoptera; family Eupelmidae; genus Eupelmus; species Eupelmus azureus. The sequence goes on along the minus strand of JAPYZA010001523.1, from coordinate 17,944 downwards.
AAAAGAAGGTATTAGATGAATCAAAAAAATTTCATTCAGCAATTTTTTTCTATACAATTATAGTAAAAAAAAATTAAATGACATGTATATGTTATGCAGAATAAGTTTTCTACAATTTTGTTTATTTTTGTGATATTTTTTATTCCATTATTGATCATGATAATTCCATTTGCACCTCTGAAACCGAAGAAATTTTCAAGGCTCATCTTGATATTCATTTTTTTTACTTTTTGCCAAAGCTTTTTAAAATTGTAAATTGTAATTTTTCTAGTCATAATTAGCAACGTCTGTTGCATGTTATGACATATATATGTTAGTATTATGTTAATTTTCACGCTCGAGTAGCAGTCTTACTTAACTCATTTTGTATTTATTTCTGTGACGACTTGCAGCACCTTAAAGTCGTGGTGTTGATTGGAAAAGTCAACATTGCAATCACCGCCTCTCATGAAGGTCTTTGTCACAATGGTTTCTTATAAATATTGAAATCTAGGGAACAGCCTTTGTCGATTGCTGTCATATTCAGAGAGTGCATGAGCTGCTGACAATAATTCTAGAGATATACTTACAAAGAAGTTTGCCATCTATATCTAGCTTTTGATTACAATTCGCAAAAGTACCACTCCTTTAAAAATATCACATATCGACAGCTCAGCAAATGAACATGATTAAGATAGTTGTCGAACTCAGTGAAGCTCAACTCGGAGTTAAATATAGGAATTTTCTTTTCGAAGATGTTATACAATTTCATTTAATCTTAAAAATTTACAATTTGTAAAATATAATATAAATATATGAATTAAGTATTCCCAAAAGTCAAAAAAGTGCGAGATATAGCACACTTATACAGATATTCTAATAGCACAGGGTTAAGACTTTGAATGATTGTATCTTAAAAACCGTGCCGCTATAGTTTTCAAATTTTAAAAATTATGAATTAAGTATTCATTTTTAGTTACCCTCTGACACAAAATACGAGTTTCAAGAAAATCTGATGAATATGTCTGGCTCATAAGGTCCTTATCTACTTTTTTAGTAATATAAAATTTTTTTTAATGCAAAAAATCTTTTTATGCATAAAATTACAAGAAAAAAATGTTTGAGAGTAAGAATAATATATATGTAATTAACGTGGAACTCACTGGGCCATACGCTATGTTACCTCTTTTCCTTGATACTGCACATCTTAATAACATTATAAGGATTCATGTAAAAACACGTTTTTGGTAGTACTGTTATACTTAAAAGAGCTTTATATAAAACTATATGGTTCATTACATACGATACCAGACCGAGTGTCTGATATTTTATGCCGAAAAATCATTTAGCAATATTTTATTAAAACCGTGATCCGGAATTAAGATACTCTACTTGTACGTGAAGAATCTGAACGAAAAGGCTGATGCAAATAATATTTTCGGAAGTCATTATAAGTTTTAAGATACTCTTCCGGCATGTAAGTTAGGATTGTTTATTAATATAAATATAATAAATTAATAATTTATTATAATACTTTCTGTGTTAGAGAATAATTATGATGCAAAAGTATCTGGATATCATAAAATGAAAAATATTTTATTTGAATTTTTGAATATTTAAATTAAATCCTTAGTTATCGCTTGATAAAATAAAAATAAATTTATGTATTAAATTATTGAAAGTAAATAAACAAAAAAATAACAAATATTACGATTATTTAAAATCAACTATCCTACTGTCAATAAAACCGTTTTCTTTAATTAAGATTATTACTACTTATGTACATCAAATTTACACGTGTTGTGTTTTCTCAAATACAATTTACTGAAAACACAAATTTCTACCATGTAGATTTAAAAAATTACTTTTATGTAATATTTTATTCATTAAATGAAAAATATTAGAGGTACTTTATTAAAAGTTGAATTTACCTTATTAGAGTGATTAATAAAACTAATAATGTAATTGCTGCTTTAAATTTTTATTCAAATTCTTAGTAAAAAGATAAAAACTTGAGAAACAATCGGTAATATACTTGGACAAATAAAACGTATTGATTTTTACATTGTAAGTCAGTTTTGCACAAAAAATCGATTTACATTGATAAAAATATTTGCTTACTATTTACGTGTATCATCACAGTATTTTAAACAGAGCCATTTTGTGCTTAAAAAATTTATGAAATTTATAAACAATCAAAGCACGCAGATCATTTATGGGTATAACATTCAAATTTTGTAGTAATCGTGAACATCATGATACATGCATTACGCTACTACTTTTACTTATAACTACTGAGCACCATTTTTAACAAAAATAGATTATTCTTTTTTTATTAATTATAGTTTGCAGAAAAGATTAATAATTCTTTAAAATAAATTTACTTTTTAAGTAACTCTAAAAAATTATAAAAATTGTCGTTTCTTCAACATTTACATATGCAATATGCAGTTTTTAAAACAGTATTATGTATTAACTGTATTCAAATGAAAATTTTAATAGTTATTTGTACGTCTATTTCTTATCATTATACAATATTGTCTTGTATACTTTTAATTTATCGACACATTTTCAAGAAGTATTGCCAAATCTACAGCAATAAATGCGCAAGATATTTTATTTTATGTTCTTCAGCTCTTGACTTTAATTGTGTACCTTAAAGCTTTATTATTTTGATTAGATATTTAAACATTTTAACTGCTTTAAAATAGTAATTCTAAGTATAAATTTTCATAAAACGGAAATTACACTTCTCTCAAAGAAAGAAAAAATTTCTTCTACTCATCGAACATCAGTATCGAATTTTCCATAACAATCTTCTCATACTCAAACAAAAACAAATCAAGCGAACTCAAAAGGCCAGTCGAAACCTCAGTCGGAATTCTGCAGCTTTCTCGCGTGTATCTTAATCTGCTCGTACGTAACCCAGAGCACGATGTTCCAGGACACCAAACGCGCGAAGCTCGGCACGAAGCCCTTGTAAAACGCCAAGGGACCCTCGTTCATGAACATCCGCGCCGCTGCGTCAAGGGCTCCTTTGTACTCTCCTGGCGAGCTGTTCATGTAGCGAGTTTTCACCACGTCCACTGGACTAGCTGCCAAGGTGGTGCAGAGGCCGGCAGCCACGGCAGCGCTCAAGTGGCACGGGATGCCATCGTTCAGGAGGCCTGAGCTCAAGATCTTCTCCTTGATTATATCGTAGCAGACGATCTCGGCGACGTTGACGATAGCGTTGCGCGAGACGTTCGGGAACGTGCCTGAAAGTGGACAGTTTTTTTGGTTTATTTGTGGTTTGGTATTTTTTTGTTGGTATTTGATATTTTATGTTTAGTTTTTTTTTTATTCTTTAAGTTGTTGGATTGGTAAGCTAGTATAGGAAGACTGACTGATCAGTTTCATTAAACGATATTTATAAGTTAATTGAGTAGCGGTCGTATATCGAAGAACTTTTGGTCTTTTCATGCATCGCTTTAATCGACTCTACTTCGCTCACTTTACTCTTTCATACACGGGTGTAAACGAGTATCACGAGACTGTCATTACGTCAATTTAGTTGGATATATAATCGCTTAATAGAGATAATTGTATCACACGTGAATTGAACTTTTTACAACATATAATAATTTAATAAAGATTTTAGTAGTAATTAAATGAAAATATTCAATTTAAAAACATGAGAAAAATTGTTTTCACGAAACGTTAGTTCGATCGCGTGTCTTCTATCATTTGCGGAAGACGCCCTTGAAATAAGCCAGGAAGTAAGGGTGAATTAGTAGCCCCATGGGTTTCCAAGAATAAGGTAATACAAGCTTTAGCCGTGGATTCAGGCTTATGTAGAAACTGGATATATATCCAGTTTAGTTTTATTCTATGGTCTTTTACTATAGGAGCAAAGGATCAATTCTGTTAATTAGTTCTGTATCGATTAATGAATTATCGTATTTCAATTACCTAAAAGTTAACTACTTTAAGTTGAAATTTTTATTTTTAAGTTGTAAGTATACATTTAAAAATGTATATTATATGATAAAAATTAAAAAATATCTCTTGCAAAAGTATTTTAAGTTAAAAATGATAAAAATAATAATAATAAAAAAAAATATTAGTAAACGTTTTGTCAACTGGTTGTTTGATAACACAAAATGCATTGCAATTTGTTGCATTTCCGATATGGATGATGAATCATCTTTAGAATTCTCTAGCAGACAAATACTTTTTATTGACCTCGATCGGATCGATACATTTCATAACTTTCATCACGCTTAATTTTCATGTGATGCAAATAATAAAAAAATATAAGTATACAAGTGACGATTACATGCACTCACATATTACAGGAAGGTTATTTAGATAGGTAGGTCATTAGTATATTAAGTAATGTTATAATAAAAGCAATGATTAAACTATAAAATCAAATGATGATTAAAAAAATAATAATAATGAATAAACATTACCCCACATCTCATCTAACAAACTAACAAACCCATAGAATGTATTATGTTAATTAAACCTGAAACCTAATTGATTAATGTAGCGTAAAATAGAGAAGCGTGGGACCTTTAATTTTAATTATCGTCCCTTTGCGAGCTTATCTAGAGTTGCACGTGTAGCGCTCTCCACTATAGTTCAAGCTTGAATGATGGGTAAACGAGCCGCAACGCGGCGCGTGTCAATAATTGGGTAGACTGTATACAGAGAAGCCCGTGAGCGCGAGCGTTAGCTTTTCATGTCAATATAAAATGCATACCGTTCATGGGAAAACACGGGCGGGCCAATATAGCTGTAACGGGACTGGAAACTGTCAATTTCCACCTACATCTGCTAATATTGAAATTCAATGCGGAGGCACGAGCGTAACGTATAGGCAGAGCGGTTATTTGTACAGTGACGTTAGCAGTTTTTTTCATAAATAGGTTGAAACGCCGTGAAAGAGAGCAAGTATATGCAGCGTATAAGTTAATTAGAAATGCAAAATGAAAACAGTTAGTCGTGCATTATAATCAAATACGGTCCTTTAACGGGCGTTGTTGTGTCTGACAAAATTTTGAAAGACTTCTTAGTTTTACTCAAGATTGTTGCCAAAACTGTGCTACTTAATTTAACACAGCTCTTTTTCTAGTTTAAAGATGACGCAAAAGCCATATAATTAGTAGTCTTTAATCTTTTTACAAATTTTTTGTGACACTTCCTTACGCTAAAGAGCCTCAAGGGAATCCGGAAGATCAATTAGTGTCAACCTATGTAGTCTTAACAAGGTTAAACAGATATTCTGAGAAATTTCACAAAAGTATTCAGTTTATTTATACAACTTTACTATATACGGCTTCTATTTATACCTATACAATTCAAACTAGAAATTTCTAGTTAAAATTATTTTATTTTAAGTTATTTTATTTTTAAATTAAAAGCAGAAAGTGTTTACTTCAGTTTCTGCAGTGATTGAAAATTGAATTATTGCGATTGAAATTAGAATAATAAACTGTTTACACTTCTCAAAGTTATTAAAATTTTATTCATTATTTTTACTCAGATTAATTTAGTAATGATTCGATTTCATAAAAGAAATATGACTTTCCAATTAAGAGTTTTATCATCCCACTGCACCGCGCCTTTCAACAATTTTAAATTAACAATCGTTTTCAATCATCCAAAGCACTCGTGACTACAGCATAACAAACTCAAAGCGTCTATATGCATCTCGCGCAACAACCGGAGAAATCAAAATCGCCGGCCTCCAATATCAGCGCGTACTTTCGAAAATAGAACCAAGGGCAATTTAGCCTCACGCAGGCTGCACTTTGCGTTCACGCTAACCAGCAGAAAAATCCACGCGTGCGCTCGCGTGTAATAAATTTACCTCTCCATAGGCCGGCGGTGCCCTCTTTGAGAGCGATGCTCTTGTAGGCCTGCAGGGTCGAGGCGTATCTGGCGCCGCCGCCGCCGCTGTTGTGGTTACCGGCCTGCATCCGCACCTTCACCACGTCCGTGGGCTGGGCAAGGAGGACCGCTAGGGCGCCGGTGGTTATGCCCGCGGCGACGCGCACGCCGATGTTAATCGAGCCGGGATCAGATTGTTTACCTGTCGATAATCAAAGGGAAGAGTGTCAGTGTTGGTTCCCTTGAATTTTTGGGTTTTTGTTTGTTTTTTTCTTTTTTTTAGTGAAGATTTGCATACAACGAAGAAGTCAGAGAAAGACGATTGTTTCTTTGTTTGGAAAACAAAGGAATTATGTGTACAATAACGAAAACAAAAATTGTCTGTTTAAATTAAAGTTCGAAATACAATTGCAATTCGTTTTAGTTACAGGCATTCGAAACATAGTCATATAATGGAAAATTTCTTTCCAGGTTTCGCGTCTCACCGTTATATAAATGAGTTTTGATATTCTTTTATTGTTTGGGTAACAAGTTAAACATGTCGCCTCAGAAAGTTGAGAGAAAAATATTTTCTCTTTACTCTCACAATGGTAAAGAATCAGCTTAAAACTCCAACGTTATGAATATCTTTAAAAAGATACCTTTTGTTTGATAATTATTCAATAATAGAAACATACAAATAATTATAATAAATTTTAAATTGAAATTATAGTTTTGTCATTCTATTGCGTATAATTATTCGATTATTACAAAATTTGAATTCATTTATTGAAATACTCAATATAAGGAAGTAATACCGAGTTTTAATTAAAATTATTGATACATTGAATAATTTAGTATTACGAAAATGGCAGCGGAATTCGCATCAGCCACAACATCATACATGAACATCAAAAAACTAGTGAAGAAAGTGAAAGTTTTACAGTGAGTGATATTATCACCTCAAAAGTCGGTAAGGAAGAAAATGTTAGTCAGTGTAAGTATGTTAATCACTTTAAAAATCACGAAAACACACTAGAAATTCCTAACTAAATAAACAAATTTTTAGTTTTGCAAAACGTAAGAATTTCGGAATTTTTAAGCCGAATCTCTACCGTAGGCGACAAATTCGGTATGCATTCTTTTGTTTAAAATACTTTTTTATTTTTTTAAACAAACTCTTTGTAGAGTCTTATAGCAGGAAATACCGTCGAGGATTCCAGCGTAGAGTGTCTTGACGCTGTCGTAGAGGCCCAATCGTACGCTGGCGAAACACATCTGTCTCTGGAGTCCCGCGGAAAGACCTCCGTACAGGCTCCTGCAACCACCCTCGCTCAACAACACGCCCTCAACATAATCCCTAACTTTTCCCCCCGGGGAATCGAGTCTACACAAAGGCTTTTACGGATATATGCTTTACACTTTTTCACCTAGCATTTGAACATGCCTTAAAAATTTCGAGGCATGTTCATTACAAAGTTTTATTTTTTATTTTTATTTTTCATTTGCGTTAAATTTAATTGATATACGCTGGTAAAAAACGATATTACAAAATTTTAAAATCAAAGGAATGTCAAAGTGCATAGGATTATAATAAGCAAGAATCAAAAGTAAAAAAGTAAAAACTTATTACTGTAATTATCTAATGGCTTTATATTTTGAATCTATTTTACATATTAATCAAAATTTTACAGTTTTTAGAAGCAGTTGTGACTCAATAAAAAAATACTTGCACGAACGATCAATAACAATAGTATATAAATATCTGATGTATATAAGAATATATAAATATTTATTCAATGTTGTTCTGAAGGAAATAATTTGATATGTACCAATGCAAGTATTTTAAAGCTTTAATTAATTTTTAAAATAAATTAATATTTTTATTTGATCTTAATCAACTAGATTTTATGTAGAAAGCCATTAGTAATTTATTAATAAATAATAATAAAAAATAAAACAAATAAATAGTAATAAAATAATAGAAAAACGTTTACTATAAAAAGATGCATAAGAAATAAATATTAAAAGTGCAAATAAAAAATAATGGAAGCTAAATTACCATGATTAAAATTTAAAGTTACATATTGCATATAGTAATTATTGAATACTTGTACAATTCCACGACTTAGCAGCAAATATTTAAATAAACCCTTAAAGTACCTACCACTGACAAAAAATCACATTGAAAAAGAAGACGTACCTCATTCCTTCATTTCGAATGATGTTTCCCATAGTTTGTAGTAGTCCAGGTTGAGCGGTTCTCATAGCTACCACTGAACCCTCTGGCGAAGCTAATAATATAGCATGTCCTTCTCCTGCAATCTGTTCAATGATTATATTAAAATTTTGTTAAAAATTATTAAATTATTTGAAATAATAAATTAAAATCAATTCTAAATTTTTAATATTGTGATCTAATATGAACAAATGTTTATTAAAAACTATAGAAATACTGTAATATTATTAAACACAGCTATTAAATGTTATTAAAGTCAATTATCTTATCTTTTATTTAAAATTGTTGTACCGATTAATTGTTATGATAAAATGTTTCAGGGTGCTAACATTAATATCATTCTAGCTGTGAATAACAATGTTTCATGTTTTACAAAATGCTTAGTCACTTCCACGAGTTAAACAGATTAACTAGCACCTAGTTCATGTAACAGTTACCGAAATAAATTATAAAATCTATAATGTTATCTTGCAAACATTAAATTTATGTTTTTCCTCGTAATTTTCGAAATTATGTAAAACGCATTATGTTAATCATCCAAGGTGAAGGTCACTATACTGATAAAAAAGTCAAATATTATTACAAAATTTAACTTTTTCGAAATTTTGACCTTCAAATTCTTTCAAAATTTTAAATAGCGATTATTAAATTTTGAATCTATGTAATACACATGAATTAACTGATTCATTAGGATGAATAGGTTTGTACCAATTCTTTCTTGAAATACTAAATGTCTCGTTTACGATTTATTTACAAACTTTAGAATTGCATGATAATTCCGTTAATCTCTAAGTCTTTTAGGAACTGCGCAGACAAGTGATAAAGTTATTACAACGTTATCGTTGATAAGACGATGAGTGCTGTAATACTTTATTAATGAACCGATAAATTTCACAGAAACATACGTTCTTTGAAATGAGCTCAATGACAGATGCCGTGATACGCTTTGATAATAAGTAGAATCTAAAATGTTGCAACTCACGACTTGATTTATTGACATTGCCTAATTCTGCTCTCGTACAACGTACCTGCATTCTAACTTTTGCGGTGTCCAATGGAAAGGTGGCCAGATCCGCGATGCAGGCCGCAGTTCCGGCGGTGAGTAGCTTAGTTCCAAGGGACAAGTCATTCTGCGCGTCAGCCTTCATTGCTTCTTCTTATCGTACTTCTTTATTACAATTACTTTTGGTATACAATTAGGAAAATTAAACTTAACTAATACTTTTTTGCTTCACTCAAAGTTCGTTACTTTGTATATGTACACTATTTACAGCCTCCCTTGATTCGTTGCGTGGTGACGAATTACCCTTAAAAGATGAGCTCAGGTTCTCTAAAGTGATCGGGGAATGAGTGCAGTCCACGCGACCGCGGCTCGTGTTTTATTTCCTTGCCACGAAATTCTTTATACATACTATTTTTCTGCAACATAAATCAAAGAATTTTTGCATTAGTATCAATGAAATGAATAAGACGCTGTCAGCCTAATTCATCACAAACTCAATATCGATAAATAATAAAAATATTGAAATTTTTCGCTTGTAAGTAGAGATCGAGTCCGTCTAGCATGTTATCTAAATGTCGTACGTTGATAAAATACGAGACAATTGTATAATTGAGGGATTCGCATGAACGACGACGGTAGACACTTTTTTGTTACATAATATCGTCATGATTCATATCTATCATTGCACTTTCTTACCAGGAATAAAAAAAAATCACAGGATTATTTGATGAAAAGTTAAAATGTTTATATAATGCTAATGATTTGAACTGATTATTTAATCCGCGTAATTATTATGTATGATGTTTTTATTGGTATGTAGATTGCTTTATTTAAAGATATAGGTATATACGTTATGTAGAGAAGAATATTTGATACGTATAATAAAGTTGCATGACCTATTTTTAATAGATTGCAATATAAATATTTATAAAACATGTGACTGCTGATACTAATAATGAACATTATTTTAAATGCCTCAAACTACTATTAAATTTAATTTATTTTTCTGTTTAATAATTGAATATTGTTAATAAAACAGCTAGATTTCTCTAGAAGTTGTATAGCATTTTATATTTTTCAACATTTTAAAGTATTTAATTAAGTTCTTATATATCTTTTCTCCTATTATGTTACTATTTCACAGCAGTTTTTGTTAGATTCACGAGTAAGCGAAAAGAAAGAGTAATACTGAATCATCCAATTAAACAGAAAATTACTGAATGTGACAGGTTTTCAATCACAATAGGAAATGCACTTCACTCACTACTTGCACAATAAATGAGGTATCCAATTACGCTGAAAGCTTACTCCAGTATTTTCCAATCGTCAGAAAGCGCCTGAGCGTACCGTTATTTTTCCTCATCTAGAACTAGGCAGCAACTCCCCGTGTTAGCAAAAAAAGAGGCAATAGCAATTAACAAGCGCTTCCTCCGGCGGTTCAACTCTCAAAATTCGCAATTTCTCACGGCAATAATGGTTCTTTTGTAGAGCAACTGCGTTTTAATTTTTGATCATATATAGGATCGCGAAGATAAAGGAGATAAAATTAGCATTGTCTTTTCTCAATTTAAGCATAGCGTGAATTAACGATGGTTCAATTGCTGTCACCTTGTTCTGTATGATCGAGTATCTTCTGTAACTTTCCCAGCGTTTCAAGAAGAGAAGCAATAATTCCAATGAAAAACACAGCAATAAATCAAAGCAAATCATCCTATTTTTATAATTTCCACTAATAACTTACTCTTTCATATTCTCTCATCTTGAACCGCCAAGACAGTACATACATTCGCCAATCAAATAGAACGCAGCGACCGACCCAAGCACAATGAACAATCATACGCTTCAAAACGACAATGCTAAAGTCAATCGAACGCCGATTAACAAAGGCAATTCCGATTTATCCATTGTACTCACGCACTCGATTAATCCCGCAACTATAGCCTCATTAACGACTATTGCCGAAACACGCGCGAGCGCGCACAAAACAACGAGTGCGACCGCTAGCGTGGCGAGAGTGCGCATAAATTTCTGTGCTGCGTCGAAGAAGACGTAGCGCAGCGCGCGGAGGAGAAAGAGCAACACGCTACAAAAATAGCGGACGCATGGCAATTGGAAACCGGCCAAGCGAAATTCGCGCGCGACGCAGACACCGCGCCGCCGGCGGCGCGATTCTTTATGCTACCCGCGCCTTTCCTCTTTCTCTTCGATTAATAATATTTTGCGAGGAAAAACAGACTCGAGGAGAGAGAAAGTTCATTTATCGCGCGCACGTGCTCTCAACTCAGCTGTAATAATCGAGAGAGTAACCTTCCCCCCGGAGAGAGAACGAAACCTGTTGCACGGCGACGATTCCGGCCTCGGGAAAACTGTTTCCGTTTGCGAGTGTATATATAGAGCCGCACGCGCGTTGGGGAGACAATGAGGTTGCGCGGGAAACGTTTGGTTCGACCTTTGACTTTGAACTGGTGGATGGACGAGTATATGAAAAATTTCAAATGAACATGACTCAGAATTACTTCCGCTTGATTTGGTTAAATTTTTTTTTTGTAGTTTTTTACTGATAGTACAAATGGCTAGCGTGCTCATCGCAATGCGGCATTTAGGTGGTGATTTAATTACTGCGAAAAATTGACTGGTGGAAGTTTTATGATGATGTCAGTGTTGGAGTGTCCGATTCCAATATTTTAACGGAATGTTGTTTTGAATGTTGGATGTGCAGTGTCATTTTTTAGAGGTAGATTTTACTTTAATCTAATGTATTACTATACATTGACTATGTGGGTAAAAAGATAATTTTTTTAATATAGAACTTACATTTTTTCTTTACGTAGAAAATTAAAAGATAAAAATGAGGAAGAGGGCTATTTCAAACAATCCTGAAGATTTTAAAGTTTCTACTTATGATTATAAAAAGAAAACATAAAAATATCTAGTTTATTTTTGCATCAAAAAGTACTGTAAGATTATATAACCAACTGTAATTCTTTTGAATTCTCAAATAAAGAAATCTATGTCAAATTGATTTGCATTTTTTTTTATTAAATTATTTGGGACTGCAATATGCTGTAAAAATATCAAAACTTTATATTAATAGTATTTATTTCATGTTGATATCATTTTCAGTTTATATTGTGTTTTACATGAATTATAACTATTATCATTAGTTAAATTATTATAATACTATAGTAAATTTTAATAAACATTATAAAATCTGAATATTACTATTAATATTATGTATATGCAACGTACATTTAAAAAATCGCCTTGAATAATTATGAAGACCGTTGACTAAGCACATTTCTGTAACTATCACATTAACAAGTAAATGAGTGATTACCATAGGCATTTTGTAACTTTTGAACTTCTATTGATTATAGCCTTTTTATATGTATCTGTATTAGTGTAAAATATTACGTAAAATGTCTATAAAATTGTATCTTAATTAAACCGGCATACATTTCTCTGAACTTTTTTTAGTTTTATTGACTCAACTGATATTTTCTATTTTTTAAATTTTTAATTAATTGTTTACAATTAACATTAATGATGCAATATAAACTAATGAAAATATGTCGAACACTTGTTAAGCACAGATAAATGCTAGACCGATTTTCACGTTCCTATTAAACGTCGAGATGCGTGATGCGAACATGATAAGGGGTCGACGTCCGAATGTCGTTTGCGTCGATCTGGCGTGAACGATTTATGGGCAAAGTCCAGTTCTTGACTTGGGATACGTCGTGTAACGTCTTCGCGCGCATACTGATTGTTTATCGAATGACTAATTTTGTTGACGCGCCAAACAGTCTGAGACATTCGCGTTTAACTCCGTTTAAGGTTGTAAATATCTTTGTCATTTTACTGGTATCTACTCCATTGTAAGTCCATTTTTGTGCAAGCGTGTAGAGTAGATTATGTATCTAAATGATTCACTGAAACTGTAGGAAAATGCAATTGCTCTTTCTTTGAAAGTAAAGTCAAATCTAAGACATCTACGTCAGCTAATGTATTGTATTTGTAACTATATCGAGTCGTAAATTATTGTCTGAATATAGTCGGGCGATAACTACTTACAGTAGTAAAACCAAGGTGACTCTTTATTATTCTAGGAATTACGAAAGTTAAACATTTTTCTAACATAAAAAACATCTTATGTATTTATAAATAAGATTTTAATATAATAATTAAATAGTAGTTTTCGTAACAAGGGCGTAAAGTTTCACAGCCACGTGTGATTGCCATGCACGAGGGTCGGCGAAGTTAACGCACGTGTTGCGAACAGTATTTTATGATATCAGTATGCGTAAAATTTCACTTTTAAAAATATGCAAAATGTGTAAAGTGCAACTTTACGCATACTAAATCATAAAACAATTTTCATTATTTGTTTTTATTATTTATATTAAAATCTTATTTATAATTATTTAAGATAGCAGATTTTTTATGTTAAAAAAATATTTAGCTTTAATAATTCATAGAAAATAGAAGTCACTAATGTTTTACAATTGTAAGTAGTTATTGGTCGACTACATTCAGACAATAATTTACGTCTCGATATATTTTTACAAGTCCGCATTACTGACGTAGGTGTTTTAGATTTGACGCTATAAATATTTATTATTTGTTTACTTATTTGATTTTTTTTATTTTTAGGTATTCATGTTTAATTTTTTTCTTAATTTTTTTTTTATTAAAGCAGTCGCATCAGATTGAAAAAAATTAAATATTCAATTTAAAATAATAAAAATAATAGACATATTTGAAAAAAAAACAAGAATATATATTACTAAACTTTAAACATATAATTTGTTGAATTTATAAAGCAATTGATTCCAAGAACATATCAAAAGGAATTGGATGTTAATATTAAAAAAAAATTACTTTGATTGAACACCAATTGTTTCAATGATTCTCCAACAACTTCATCAATTGAGTAAAATAATACTTATTTTTTTATTAAATCTCGTTAGTTAAATTTATATTAATGCTGTGTAAGTCAAACATAATATTTTTAGAGAGAGAGAATCAATTATACCTGACTTGGATAGACAAGTGAAAGTTAATAATTAAATAAATTATAATATTTTACTTCAAAATATAATTTCATATTATAGTAATTTAAGTTTTTTGTTAATAGAATAAATCTTTTTTTTCACTTCCAGGCATTACACATATTTTTGAAAGACTTAGTAAACAGTTACCGAAATCAGGACGAAGGCAAATTGCGTTTCTGCGCAGAAGTATAGAGAAAGAGCGACGCGGTGTGAACGTATCGATCACATATCTTCATTGGCGTAAAAATAAATTTCCTGTACACGGATTTCAAGCTGACGCATTGGTCTTTTAAACTGACGTTACTACTGCCAAAAGTAATGTTAAACTAAAAATAAAATGAGTTTGGCGTCAAAGAAACTTTTATTACGAATCAACCGAAAAGTGAACATCACTGACAATACGTTTAAAACTAAAAATTTTAATAACACGTCGCGTGGAATAATTCCAGACATTCACAACAAAAGGAAACATCTCCTGTCATGAAAGACAATTCCTATGTTTCCCCAACACAAAACTCAAGAGCTGCGCATACCTGTCATCGATCGGTAGAAAATCAGCTGTTCACCTCTTCGTCCCCACTCGCGAAAAGAGAAAACTAGCGAGCAAACCACACTAAAACTCTTCAGCGAAACAAAAACTTTCAAAATAACCAAAAGGCCTATCCAACTTGCGCTGTCATTCGCGAAGTTAAAAGCAAGAAACGAGAACGAGAAAATAAAAATTCCTACTTACCAAGTGTTCAGTGGGTGAGTAACAACAGAACTGAATACAGTAGCGGGACCTGGCAGAGCTTATACCGGCTGGCGACCAATGAGAAGACGCGCCTTCCACCAGCTCGTGCGCCGCGTCGCTTGCGTCACTTTTCCACAAACGTATACCGGGGAGTACAGTAGCGCGAAACTACGGTGGCGCTTGCAGGCGAATCGATACGTTTCAGGACCGTGAAAAGCACGACGCGCCTCCTCGCCTGCAGAGGTTTTTTCCAATGCGCTCGCGCGGCGAAAGCTTTTTTCCTCTCTTTTGTGAAGAAATCCGCGGTAGAGGAGGAATTCGAAAGGCGAGGATAAAAAGAAGGCCAAGGCGCTCGTTCGAGTCGTAGTTTCTTGTATTAGATTGATAATGCAAACGTTTATGCGAATATTAAGGCGAAGAGACAAATAGAAAAAGAGCAGATTTCTCTTGTGATTTTATAAGGTGCATGATTATTGATAGCAGCTATAAAGTTAATTAATATGAATTTCAGTACTATATTCATATAGAAAAAAATTAAGAAAATAAATAAATAATATTTAACGCACTTGTAAATGGTCACTTATTAATTTTTTACATGAGTTTTTTTATAAGATAAATAAATATATACTTTAAGTTATACAAAATTATTTAAAACAATATTACATTTATTATTTTAAAATGATAAATACAATTTGTATAAAAATATATCGGCATAATTTAGTTTTTTTAGGTCAGATTAATTTTTCTTGCTTTACGTAAATAAAAAAAGTAACTTCTTATTGACTGATAAGTTTAGATCCAAAGTTCACGTGATTCATTAATTTTGAAGAATGAGCATTAAATAAAAATTATTTGATGCAGATAAGTAAAACTGAAGAGCCTTGAAACCAGGAAATTTAAACCCGTTGTCGACCTTCCATCGATGTACTGGAAGTACTTTAAACTGCTTTATCCAGTTAATATCTTAAATGTATAAAAATCTCAATTTTATCGTACTTTGTTTGATTGATGTGAAATCAATCACAATACACTAAAAAATTGTAGTTCTTGCTAATGTTAAACCAATTTAATAATTAATCAAATTTTATTATCATACATCGTTTCTCAATTAATAAAAAATTATAAAAGGATATAAAGACTTGTTTTGATTTTCAAACGTTTCACTAAATATAGTTTTGTTATATGTCTATTCTAATGCACACACATACGCGCATTATAAATTTATAATATACATTAATAATATCATAGTTTGAAAAATTGTATTACTATTTTTATCAATTTTATATATTTTACGATTTATAGTGCTTCATAAATTGTATAAAAAATAAATTAATTTATTTTGTTATTATAATATCAGAATTTTGTAAACACTTCCTAAATAAACACTTAAGCAAAAAATAAAGATAAATAATAAATAATAAGTTGTATT
Source organism: Eupelmus azureus (assembly GCA_030522685.1). Taxonomy (NCBI): domain Eukaryota; kingdom Metazoa; phylum Arthropoda; class Insecta; order Hymenoptera; family Eupelmidae; genus Eupelmus; species Eupelmus azureus. The sequence continues at coordinate 1,651 of JAPYZA010001523.1, read as the reverse complement.
TTTTATACAATTTTAAAGCAAGTACTTCACGAATCTTTCATATTGTCATAATATTCTTCTTTCTCTTTTTTATAACTTCGAAAAATATTTCAATATTTAAAGCAGATATATAATATATAAAATCTTAAGTAAAGAATTCAATTTTTGAGAGTAAAACTCTCATGCATAAATGATTTCACATGAAAATATTTTTTCAAATCTTAAAAATTTTTTGATTTGAATATTATGTTTTTCTACCTAATAAATAATAATTATTAGTTATTGGCAAGATTAGATGAAGATTATATGTTATACAGATCGTTGACAAAGTGATTCTATAATTTCTTGATTTTCAAATAATGTAAAGATACAAACTAAATAAATAAAATGATATGACTTAGCTCTTTTTTAAAATATTTATTAATACGTAATTTCTAATTTCAAAAACAAAATAATGGCCCATGGGGGGATCGAACCCGCGACCTTCGCGTTATTAGCACGACGCTCTAACCAGCTGAGCTAATGGGCCTGATGACAGCAAAAATTTTATAACGAACTTGCTTTACATTTTATTAAATTTAAAAAAAGCATCAAAAATATGAAAAATTTTTGTAGTTATAAAAAATGCATTATGATAAATTGTATGTATCAGTGTTTAAAAGAGATAATCAATTTAAAATAAAAATAAAAATTGTAAAATAATATCGACATTTGACGTATAAACAGCCTTAAAACAGATCAAATTGCTTCAATCCTCGACAGTTAAGCTGGTGAATTAAGGTCGATTTATTAAAGTTTAGTCCAAAGTTCAAGTATAAATGTATTCATTGAGAATTGCTGATTCATGCTTATATTTGTTTTCTATTACAGAAAATAAATAGATTCCACAATTTATTTGTGCAAAATATATTTTACAATAATTTTATTTTTAAATTTAATACTGTTGCAAATGGAATCATTGTAAATAAGATATTATATTAAATTTTATTTTCATATCATTTACCGAGCGTCGCTACGTTATGCTGATAAAGAATATCACCATTCGATAACCTGTTTAGTGCCATCTAACGGGAGAAAGCTTATTCAGTACTTACTCAAATGATAATATTGTATTTGAAGACTTTATCAATAGATGGCGCTGGATGTGTCACTTCAATAATTCAAGCTTTATCATATACATATTTAAAAGTGTGTATATAACTACACACATTCATTTAAATATAACTTAAAACTACTATATATTTAAATAAAAAGACAGTTATAAACTATCCTTTTACGTTTGATTATTGATGCTTCAAATATTGCAAACTTATATTTACTGATATTTATTTTTTATATGTCAAATCTATTTAGTAAGTGTCAATATATATTTTTGCGCATGATTAAATGATTAATTAGTTATATGTCATTTTCTCTCCTATTTTTATATTTGGTTTGTTACGTAAAGGATCAAAATTCATGGAGGAGGGTTCAAAAATACAGAGTGTCTCATTTTAAAGAAACCACTCAAAAATGTTCGACAGCTGGTGTTGTACAAAAAAAAAATGCTCAGACAAAAGTAGTTCAGGATGATGGGGACAAATAATGGTGACCTTGTATTTGACCTAAACCTCATTTTCAAGGTCATTTGAAGGTCAAGGCGATTTTTTTAAATGGGAACCCATATTTTTGA
>JAPYZA010001522.1:353-20947 GCA_030522685.1 Eupelmus azureus | reverse complement strand
TTTTGCTTTTATGGGGTGAAAATTGCATTCCACTATTATCACCTAACATATCATCTCGTTCCATTTTATATTTTTTTTGTTATTTTAATAAAAATAAATCTTCCACATATAAGCCCTTTACACTTTCCCCGTCATTGGCAGCATTATTGATGACGTATCCTCGAGCAGACGCCACACGCCAACACTGAGAATAGTCGGCGTCACGTACACGCTATCGAGAGTGGCGCCACTCATCGGCACAGAGAGCAGCGACTAACCTAGTCCCTTCTCAGTGACTGGTTACATTGCCAATTTTCATTGTTGCACATGCGGCGAGTGGCGACGCGTGCGTGGAGTCAGCCTATGCGGCATGTGTTTCTGCATGTGTTTACATAAGCTCGTTCCAAAATGCCGGTTTTTAAAATGTTTTATAAGTAAATGTCTTTGAAAATTACTTATTGAAATCTAATTTTTTAAAATGGGATCGCGCAAAAATTTCGACAATACCTCCAATTTAAAGTTGGAGGATAAAAAGTACAATAAAGTTGTACAGCACATAGAGGTTAGTTGAGGTTATGATTTTTAAAAATAATTTTTTTACTTTAGTACATGATAATTTAGTAAATATTTTGTTAATATTTGTTTTAGAACAAATGGAAACTAGTTCCAGCATTTCTTAAAGGCAAAGGTTTAGTAAAACAGCATATTGACTCGTTTAACTATTTCATAAACGTTGAAATAAAAAAAATTGTCAAAGCCAATGAAAAAGTTCTTAGTGATGCTGATCCATTATTTTATGTGAAGTAAGAATAATATTTTACTAACAATAAGTTTAATAAAATATTCTAATACTAACATCATTTTTATGTTATTTAGATACTTGAATGTTTCCATTGGAACCCCTGATGTTGAAGAAGGGTTTAGTGTATCAAGACCTACAACTCCACACGAATGTCGATTAAGAGACTTAAATTATTCTGCTCCAATCACTGTTGATATAGAATATATGCGAGGACATCAACCAATAATTAGAAATAATTTATTAATTGGCAGGTACATAAAAATATTTTTATTCTCCATTGAGTCAAATTTAAGTGGTTTTAAATATATTTGTATACACTCTATATGCTTTATATGGTTTTCTTATTATTTTAGAATGCCTATCATGTTGAGAAGCTCTAATTGCGTGCTGTCGGAAAAGTCAAACTTTGAATTGGCGAAAATGAATGAATGTCCTCATGATCCTGGTGGTTATTTTATAATTAATGGACAAGAAAAAGTTATTTTAATTCAAGAACAAATGCTTAGAAATAGAATTATATTAGAAGAGGACAGTAAAAATTGTATTGTTGCATCATGTAACAGTGCAACTCAAGAAAGAAAAACAAAAACCAATGTGATCGGTAGAGCTGGAAAATACTATTTACGACACAATATTTTTCAAGATGTAAGAAATTAATTTAATTTTATTTGAACTTAATATTAATATTTATATTATCATAATAATAATAATTTTATCAAAAAATTATGTTTTATGTGCTTAACTTTACAGGATATACCAGTTATTATAATATTTAAAGCAATGGGTATTGTATGTGATCAAGAAATTGTTCAACTTATTGGTACAGAGGAAGACTTTGTAAAAAAGATTTCATCCAGTCTTGAGGAATGTCATATTCTTGGTATTTTTGCACAAAATCAAGCTTTGAAGTAAAAAACATTTTCTATTATAAAAATTATTTTTTTTAATTATAAAATAAAATTATAATAATATGTTATTTTCAGATACTTAGCAAACAAAAGAAAGCAAAAACGTTTTACAGTAGTGAAAGCCAGTGTCACAGATGAATTGAAAGATGTTTTAGCCTCTAATATTTTGAACCATGTTCCTGTAAGTAACTATTAATTGTGTATAGAATTAAATAATTGGTAAATTATATTAACTGAAAAATACTTTATTTTAGGTGATTGATTTTAATTTTAAATTAAAAGCTACGTATCTTGCATTAATGATACGAAAAGTTATGATTGCACAAACGGATGGAAAGTTGATTGATGACAGAGATTACTATGGTAATAAGAGATTAGAATTAGCAGGTTCATTGTTGTCTTTAATGTTTGAAGATTTGTTTAAAAGATTTAACTGGGAAGTAAGTGTATGAATTTTCTAGTTCTAAGTAAATTGTAATAGAAATATTTTAAACAAAAATCTTTCCTCTACAGCTGAAACAAATAGCAGACAAGAATATACCGAAAATTAAAGCAGCTCAATTTGATATTGTTAAACATATGAGGCATGATTTAATCACAAATGGATTGGCATGTGCAATATCGTCTGTAAGTTTTTTTATTAACACATTAATTTTTCGATTAATTATTGAAATCATCTTATATAAATTTAATTTTTTTATCAGGGAAATTGGACCATTAAGAGATTTAAAATGGAAAGACATGGTGTAACACAAGTGCTCTCTCGTTTGTCTTATATTTCTGCTTTAGGAATGATGACAAGAGTAAATTCACAATTTGAAAAGACTAGGAAGGTATCAGGTCCACGTTCATTGCAACCTTCTCAATGGGGAATGTTGTGTCCTAGTGATACTCCTGAAGGAGAGGTAAAAGATTGACTTTTATTGTACAATTTGAAATACAAATAATAATATATCTTAATATTACTATATAACATAAAATACTAATTTATAGTTTTTATATTATTTGTAGGGATGTGGTCTGGTAAAGAATTTAGCTTTAATGACGCATATAACAACAGAAATAGAGGAAGAGCCAATAATGAGATTGGCTTTTAATCTAGGTGTAGAAAATGTAAATATTTTAGGTGGTGAAGAAATTAATAATAAAGATGTATACATGGTCTTTTTAAATGGTAACATATTAGGAATTGTAAAAAATTACTATAGATTAGTAACTGTTTTCCGTATGTTACGAAGAAAAGGTTTGGTGAATCAATTTGTGTCAATATATCCTCAGCATCAGCACAGGTAATTTATTATTTCTATTTATGTTTATTTAATATATTATTACAACATCAAGTAACATTTTTTATTATTATATTATAGATGTGTACAAATTAGTTCTGATGGAGGTAGATTATGCAGGCCATATATCATTGTTGAACATTGTCAGCCATTAGTTAAAGCAGAACATATCAAATTCCTTGAACAAGGAGTTAGAAGTTTTGAAGATTTCTTACACGATGGTATTATAAAATTCTAGTTCTATTTGTAAACTTTTTCAAATTATTTATATAATTAAACTAAATATAATCTTTCTTTTTCATACTTGAAGGTTTGATAGAATATTTAGATGTGAATGAAGAAAATGATAGTTTTATTGCTTTTAATGAATCTCATATAAGAGAAGGCATTACTCATTTAGAAATAGAACCTTTTACATTACTTGGTGTATGTGCGGGACTTGTTCCTTATCCTCATCACAATCAAAGTCCTAGAAACACTTACCAATGTGCTATGGGTAAACAAGCCATGGGCACTATTGCCTATAATCAACGAAATCGAATCGATACTTTGATGTATAATTTAGTTTATCCACACGCTCCAATGGTCAAAACTAAGACAATTGAATTAATTAATTTTGATAAGCTTCCTGCTGGTCAGAATGCAATAGTAGCTGTTATGTCTTACAGTGGTTATGATATTGAAGATGCTTTGATTTTAAATAAAGCTTCAATAGATCGAGGATATGGTAGATGTTTAGTGTACAAAAATTCGAAGTGCATTTTAAAAAAATATGCCAATCAAACTAGTGATAAAATCATGGGTCCACTCATAGATGCTACGACAAAGAAACCCATCTGGAAACACGAAATTATAGATAATGATGGTATTGCCGCGCCTGGTGAGATGGTAGAAAATAAAAAAGTCATGGTCAATAAGTCAACTCCATCAGCAAACACGGGACCTGTTAACACAGGCAGCCAAACGCAAACTGAATACAGAGAGGTTCCAGTAGTGTACAAAAATCCCGTTCCTGCTTACATCGAAAAAGTTATGATTTCTAGTAATGCCGAAGATGCATATTTAATAAAACTTCTACTGAGACAAACGCGAAGACCAGAAATCGGTGATAAGTTTAGTAGTCGTCATGGTCAGAAGGGTGTTACAGGTATAGATTTTGATAATTATTTTTTTATTTTTGATTATCAGAAGCAATAATATTTTCTTTTTAGGATTAATTGTTGAGCAAGAAGATATGCCATTCAATGACTCAGGAATTTGCCCTGACATGATTATGAACCCTCATGGTTTTCCATCTCGTATGACAGTGGGAAAATTGATTGAGTTACTTGCTGGAAAAGCTGGAGTACTTAAGGGAAAGTTCCATTATGGAACAGGTACGTTTTTAGATATTAATGTTGTAAAAATAGTGGTAATAGAAATAATTTTTATTTTATTGTATAGCTTTTGGAGGATCCAAAGTAGAAGATGTTTGTGAAGAATTAGTAAGTCAGGGTTACAATTACCTTGGGAAAGATATTTTCTACTCTGGTTTGACAGGAGAACCACTTCAAGCTTACATTTATTCTGGACCTGTAAGTTTAAATTAAATTATTATAAAAACAAATAACTTATTATAAAAAAATCTAACATTTGAATGCTAAATAATAAAATTGAGATTATCTTGATTGAACAATGTTTTGTTCCGCCGGCCGAAACGCACGTACAATCTTTGACGAATATGGCAATTTATCTCAATTAATGTCTACCTCCGGATAAAAAATTTGATAAAAATATGATTACAAATGACAATATTTTACGTTCTTTAATTTTTTAAATTCTAATCCGAAATATACTAATATAAACTCCTTAAGATAATGTTACTAAATCCACCGAAACATCAAGAAATGATGACAAAATACTTAATTTTAGTACAGAATACCATGGTTAAATGAAGATCGTTTCAATTTTATTAATTACAAAAATAAATTGATTCATTACATATTAAGCACTATAGTTTAAATGCGTTATTGAATTTTCAACAGGTGTACTATCAAAAACTGAAGCACATGGTTCAAGATAAAATGCATGCTCGTGCACGAGGTCCAAGAGCAGTATTAACGAGGCAACCTACTGAGGGTCGATCAAAGGATGGTGGTTTGAGATTGGGAGAAATGGAAAGAGATTGTCTCATTGGATATGGAGCCAGCATGATGCTCATCGAAAGGTTAATGTTATCAAGTGATGCTTTCGATGTTGACATATGCAATAAATGCGGTTTGATGGCTTATAGTGGCTATTGTCACAGCTGTCGATCCAGTGCATGCGTTTCGACAATTACCATGCCGTATGCTTGTAAATTATTATTTCAAGAGTTGCAATCTATGAACATTGTTCCTAGATTAACTCTTAAGAATTACTGTGACTGAATAATAAATAATTTTTATACATAATTTATCATTTAAAAAGTATTTTTATTAATTTTTCTTGGTAATAAAATTAATTTTTTTAAGTATCGATCAATTTTAAGTGTAAAATTAAATAAAAACTAATATTTAAATTTAAATTTATCTAGAAAGCTTTATGTTCTTTTAAAGTTACTCAAATTAAAATATTACTAAAATCTTTAAAATTTGAAAAAATGAAAATTCAATAAATTTTTGTTCCAAATTCCAAAATGGATAAATAGATAAGATAGGTATAGATAGATAGATAAATAGATAAATAGATTTATTGCACATTCTAATACAAAGGTAATACATTTTAGAATTTGGCATTTTACCGATATAGTATAAATACAATATTTTTTCTTAATAATAAGTAATACAAAATTTATTAGTCGTAATTTAAAACCGTAGTCAAAAAATGTAAAATCTGAATCGATATTAAGACAAAGGAATAAGAAATCGAACCGCCAACACACGTATAGCGCGCCGCTGGCAGCGGGAAACGGCGGTGGAACACGCTGACTCGCATAGTTTGCTCGGGAGTCGGCAAACAAAATCCGTATATACGCGTCCTCCTCGGTTCAGACTCCGGCGCGCTCCTACGTTAATTTTGGCAAATCATGTAAAAAGTCGATCGGTTGTATAGATCCGTCGATGCGCACAAAAGTCAAGTTCCTCGGTGTAAGTTAAGCCCTCGGGATACATAGGCAAGGCGGGAAAGCCGACGGCGACGCGACTCCCCCGAGAGAATCGCGGAGGTGTCCCCTCCTCGAACGTAATTTACACTTTGCCGTTCGCGTTGTATCTGATCAGTATAGTCGGGTCGATTCCAAAAGGCTCGTAGCGGGGCTGTGTGTGGTATATTTTTCTCCAAAATTCAGGGAGCCGCGAGTGAGGCGGCTTCATTCAGGTGAGGCAAGATGAGCGCCAACAACTCCCAGCCGCTGTTCGCGTGCTCCAGGTGCTTCTCCAGGCATCCCTTCGAGGAGCTATCGTCCGGCCAGCAATTGTGCAAGGTTAGAAAATCAACAGTTTCACTTTCGCCCGCCGTCAGTCGCAGACGCACGGGCTTTAACCTAATTTCAAGGTTACTATTACTGCGAATGCGTATTATTTGGTTTAACCTTCTCAAGGAGAGTAAACAATTTAAGCGAGAATTTGTCTGCTTGCTGGTTTTCCCCAGTCCTGATCATTTTATTTGTCAAGGGCAATCGTTTCATTAGACTTAATAAATTGTTTTTATATGCGTCAAATTTCGCCATTTGACTGTAGAGATAAAGCTTTATCATTCTACGTGTATATTTATACTTATGTACACAAAATTGTTTTTCTTTACCATTTGCCAAAAATTTCTATACATAGGTCTTAAGTACTTCTCACATATAACTGTTTATTATAGTTGTTCATTATAGTTGTTCATTATACTTAATTTATTATTTCATAATAGTCTCGATATAAAAAGCTGTATGTATTTAATCTTTAAACGTAAAATCTTCAAAAAGTTAAATTATTTATTCAGGAATGCAGAGGAACATTTCCTGTGGTCAAATGTACATATTGTAGGTCAGAATTTCAACAAACCTCGTAAGTATTAGTCAAAGTCTATCAATTTCATCCCCAAAGAAGTTTTTAAGTCCAAATTTTTTATGCATATCCTTTATTTTAGGAAAGGGAACACGAGTACGATATGCAAGAAATGTGAGCAAAATGTTAAGTCATTCGGCAAACCTTCAGCTTGTGAATACTGCAACACAATTGCTGCATTTATTGGAAGCAAGTGCCAGCGATGTACAAATTCTGAAAAACGTTATGGTCCACCTGTTACGTGTGAGCAATGCAAGCAAAAATGTGCCTTTGACAGACATGATGAAGATAAAAAAGTAATAATATCATAAATTAAGAATATACTTTTTCTTTTTCTTTATTTAAATATTATTTATTAATCTTTTTTTTCAATGTTTAGGTCGATGGCAAACTTTTGTGCTGGTTATGCACATTATCATACAAACGTGCTCTAGCAAGAACAAAACAATCGGATGCTGATAGAAAAGCTCACCTGAAAATGGTTCAAGCTAGAGCTGCAAAAAATAAAGAACAAAAGTTAGTAAACTTTTAATAATTTCAAATAATTAATTTGTAGTAATATATTTTATAACAATAAAAATTTTTTAAAGGCCAAAGGGTCATAATAAAAGGCCAAACAGAGTAGACGTAACAAAACTTCCACCACAATCAGAATCAACTGATAGTAATGGTCCAACACCTGTTAAAGTAGGAAGAATGGCTGGAGTACATGATCCTCATGATCCTAATATTTCAGACCATGTAGTTGCTGTGACGTCACTCAAAGAAAAAATTGCAAACTTGCAAAAACAAATTTCTCAGAAAGATGGACAACTGCTTGCTAAAGAAAAACAAGTAAGCTATTTTTTTCACAGTATTATATTCACTCTTATGGAATTCTTATTAACTAAAATCACTTTTTTTTGTAGATAACTGAATTAAAAGCTAAAAATTTTACGTCAGAAACAGAACTACGTAGTAAAATGAAAACTTCAGAAAAAGAATATGAAAATAAAATATCAAATATGCAACTTAAAATTTCTACTTTGTTAAAAGAAGTAGCATCTTTGTCAAAAAGTACAAAAAGAGATAGATTATCTGGTGCAAAAAGTGAAGCAGGCACTAACAGTGGAAGTGGAACTGATAGTCCTGTACCTTGATTGGTTGGTATTCATTTTTTATTAATTTTACTTTATCATTTGCTGACATTTTTAACAAATTCACCAGTTATGAAGTTGAAATTTTAATATTTTTTAATGTCAGCAAATTATAATAATAGCTTGCTTGCTTTAGTTTATAAAAATTGAATTGTGTTAAAGTAATAAGATCTAAATATGAAAATATTTTTAAATTATTTTCAGGATATTGGTTAGCTTCATCGACGTTACATACTCAATGTCCAAATCCACTTGAAATATGTGGTTATTACATAGCAAATTAATTTCCGACCAGGAAAAAAATTGTATTATTTTTCTAATTACTATACATATGAATTATCCAACATGCTATTGAAATGATCAATTTATTTGTTGCCCGATTTCAGGCATTAAATAAATTGAAGGAAGAGATTTTAGCGTTTGTTTTTATTTTTATTTTTTTTTCTATGTGTACACTTTGTTCCCGCTATCCAAAACACAATACAGTATAATGCGCTAGACCAAGATAAAAAAGATTTTTTGTATTTGTAAAGAAATGTACTATGATTCCATGAAGAAGCTGAACAAGTCTTTCCACAAAGAAAATAAATTTTACAAGAGTAGCTGACGCTCCTAATGAAGCAGTAATTTACTTTAATTTTTAGAGTATCGGTGTAGTAAGGATTGATTTTGACGTGTTGTAACGAATAAGGAGCGGCTGCTATGATATTTTATTATTTATAATAATTGTAACGAAACACCAACACCATGGTGATTGTAGAAAAATTTGCAATAAAAGTATGGAAAATGTACTTAAGATTGTTTATTGACATCTAAAATAATGAACAACTATAAATATAATATGAGATTGAATAAGGTTGCATGAAAAATGTCTTATGAAACGATTGCTAAATATTATTAAATATCATTATACATGATTAATTGCACAGATTAGAGAAGGTAGAGAAAGAAATTAACACTTATATAAATATCCAACAGCCATATATTTATTCTGTATTTTTAAGAAACAAATGCTAATTGAGCATTACCTATTTCATAATTATAATGATAATAAATGCGTAACAATTTATTATTTACGAAGTATAAGGATAATTAACATTTAATTTATAGTCGTTTAAATACGAATCGTGCGCGTGCACGCGATGTAAAGTACAGCGGTAGTTTTTTATTCATTTTTTTATTGTTTTATCATCGACTCGAGAGACAATAAAAACTAAATATTGCTTGTCCGTTGTCGAGGCGATTAGTCATTCGCTTCCTCGCTTTTTTTATCTTCGATTGATGACTACTTTCAGTATTATCATTAATATCTTATATTTACAATGAAAATCACCCGTCTCGCTCTTTCGTGCACTAATATAACTTTTCCCCCCTCCCCTAACCCCTTCTCTCTCTCTCTCTCTCTCTCTCTCATATCGCTTTCAACCCGCAGATTCGTGTTTCTTATTTTAAAATTTCGTTTATCGATTACATTTTATTTTATTTTTGCTGTGGTGCGTTGGTTGCAGGCAAGGCCGGATATCGGAGGCAATTTACAGAATGACAACCTTTGTTTTTTTCGATAGAGCGTAAGAAATACCGTTGGGAGCATAAAAATCTATTTAGCTTTTCGAGTATCCTTTAATTGACCATTACTTATCGGTTCTACTAAACGTGTACCAAGTTTTGGAAAAAATTCATACGTAAAACCGAACATGTATCTACTGCATTTTAGAAGCGTACGGTATATCGTGAAAATTACACTTTAAAAATAAGTAGATAAATGTCCATGAGTAGTTTCACGTGTAATGAAAATTTAAGCGTGATTTTTCGTTTTGCGAAAAATTCCCGCGCAAACAGAACAAAAAGCATCTCCCAACGAAATTTATTGCACCGATAATTCCGAAAAGGCTTCGTGCATCGGCATTTGTTGATTCATGTAGCTTTAGTAATGTAATTATAAGCACCTAGTACCGTTCATTTTTTTTTGATTCATCGTGGCTATACATCTTATCGTTTACTTTTTAAAATCGAGTCTGCCGCTTGTGTTATCGCAATTCTCCTACCCCCGTTTCTTTCATTAAATCTTATTAGAAAAAAGGAATAACGGAAAAAAGTTCTTAAATCGTTACTGCGTTTACATCGTTATTAAATAGTGTATTGCTTGGCCTTGGCATTCCGTAGAATGCCCGAAACGTCCACACGCTGCCTGTTTTGCTTCTTTATATTATTAATGAGCAACTCGTTACAGAATCTCCGCTGGGATTTTTTTTCTCTCACTCTCTCATTCATCTGTCATCCGTCTCCTCGCGCAATCATACAAACTACGTAGTCTTTTCAAATTTCTTGATTTCGTTATGTGATAATTCTCGTCTATGAGTATGTATAAGAGATACTGCAAAAATGAAAAAAGTACACGGAGATATTATCGAGCTCAGTGCATTTCCGTTCGGTTAAAGAATATATATTTATATATATTTATGTATACTTTCTTTCTGAAAACGATAATCCTTAAAGTTTAGATTATTATTAAGGTAAAAGTGTACAATCGATGCAGGTATAGAAGTTTCTTGTAATTCGTTTGTAACACTTTGTATTTCAATTTGGTTATTGCAATTGCTGTATACAGACAAGATTGAAATTTTCATTATTGCGCATCTTATCCTCTCGTATCAATTAAAAAATAAACTAACGCTAAGGTTCCTCGTTCATATATAGATATTACGTCTTTGATTTTTTTCATAAATAAATAGATCAAAAATCTGAGTATAAACTTCGTAAATAAAAAAAAAAAGAGTTGAGTGTTACAAGCTAATTACGCGTCATCGTTTTCGTCGTCAAACAGACGTCCCTTTAGAAACTAAATATATCCTCTGAGTATTAACTTATAAAACTGGAGAAAAATTTTTCACAAAACACGTCGCGCTCCGGCGCGCGAGAGTCGGCGAGCGTTAAATATGCCTGTGCAAACTGGAAAAGTAATATCGAGTTCCTCGCTCTGTGAGTGTGTGTTCTCTTACAAAAATATATGTAACCGGTCCCGGCAAAAACAAAATCAGCCGCCCTGTAACGAGCTACGGTCCGCCAACGTCTTCACAGCCGCGCCGAGCGACTCGGCACACTTTTTTTTTTATTATTACGATCATGTCCTCGAGCGCCCGCCGCGGCTGTCAAAATGTTTGTTCTATTATTTTTTTTTCCACTTTTTTTGCGTGATTTTCTGTCAAGTACTTTTATGTTTTCTCCACGGCACGGTGGGCTACGTTCGAAGCGATCTCGTTCTCCTCGAGGTACAGTCTGATATATTATTATGTATATACGTATAGGCTTAGAAAAATTATTTAGACTACGCAGTCAGCTGGAAGTACGAATTCGTCTCTTATCTTCTCCTTTACATCTCTCGAAAAGACCTCTCGGCGTCTCTCCACACGACGCTTCGGAGCAAGGGTCGAAAAACCTTCGAAATTTTTATACGTGCGCATTTAGAAGGTCCGTGCGAATATGAATTAAAAATAATGGATGAAGAGGCGATTGATTATAAAAAAAAGTTCAAAGCGATAATGAACGTTTGATTAGTCGCTGATGAAAGTCGATGAGTCAGAGGGAGTGATGCTTGATGGATCGAGCGTCGCTCCGAAACGTGACGAAATAAATCGACGCCGAGAGAACGCGAATGGCAGAATTTTTAATGAAACTTAAAATTTACATAATAGTACGGAATGTCTTCTCCTTTCGAATACTGGCTAACACACATGTCGCGCGGTATACGAGAATTTGTGCAAAAGTAATTTCTCTCTCGGGGGAAATTTATATATCGTACACATTCTTTTTGTTTTTTACGTACAAAATTTCGGTAAAAAAAATGTTTTTACAACTATAAATCTAATGAAATAATCACGCGCCTACTGTGTATGTTTCAACTAAATTCAATAAAAATTTAATTGACGCAAATTTTAAATTTCAAGTAATCCTTGCGCACGAGGTCGATTATTGGATAATCTGTGTAAAAATTTCGACCTCCTTTACTAAATGTTTTAGGCCAGGCTAGCTTTCATCTGCGAAAGACAATAGTAATAACGAATCAGACAATTTCGAAAGATCAAATTTATCACAAGTTAGTTTTTAATTTAAAAAAAAATCAGAATCAGCTGCATCGTTCTGACTAGCTTTAACGCAAGGATCACCTTAGCCGTACGTACAATCAATTAAACAATCTAATTGATTTTAAGCGCGCTCGCTACATCTTCGAAATTACAATTTCACACATCGCGTGCGCATCACATTGCAATCGTAATCGTACTTACACAATTTTTTTTTTAGAGAAAAAAATAAAAAACTACGTCCTAAGCGCATCACGCGTGCGCGCGCGAGGATTTTTTTCACCTTCGAAGGTAACACCGAAACGCGTTGGGACGCAGCCTACCGTTCGTTCGCCTCGTACTCTTCTTATATATATTTTTTTCTTTTTTTTGTAACGTTTTTCTTGCATTTTCTCGTTATTCTTACAACCCCCCCTAACTACTTAAAAGTCTCCTTTCGCTCTAGCACTCGCAGTCGACGAGGGTGCGCGTTTTTAATTGCGCGTTCCGCGCACGCCTCGTTTTTGTTTGTGTGTGTATACTTTGTTTTCATTTTCTTTCATTTTTTTTTATAAATTAAGAGCATTAAGTTACGCTTTGAGTTATCGATTAATTAATAGTAATGTTAGTATTTACAGGTACAGGTCTCGCATAGTTGCAGTCGTGTCGTCACTGGTTACTCGCTTCTCTCTTTTAAAGTTCTCGGCCTTTCTTCGTCTTTTACCCGGCGGACGCCGACAAAATCCGCCCTTCGCTTTTATAATTCCTCCGACTCTTCTCGTCCACACTACTTTTTCTCCTTAAAATTCTTGCAATTTTTCTTCTCGAATGGCGCGCGAGCGTATCGGGGCCGCGCCGACGGGGTGAGGAAGCTGAGAGATTTTTCGCCTCGAGCCTCTTGCGCTCGCAAGACACCGCGAGAATGAAAAAAGTCGCTCTTCTTCGTTCCTCTCGACTCTATATCTCCCGAGGAGCGACATAGCGCCACTTATACGTATATATGCGTGTGTATCGTTAAATCGCGCGAATATATAATTCGATAGTTTCGCATACAATATATAGGCTTAGCGAGGTCGTTTGCTTCATTTCGTTCGTGCTTGCGTATCTCGCTCCTCGCGGCTGCTGAGCTTGTGTCTCTGTGGATGCTTAAGTACGTGTGTGTGTGTGTGTTTTCTTTCTCTTGTGCGACTTGGCGGCTGTCTATACATACTGCGTTTAAAGTTTTTTTTCAGACTTGAGGGATATAGGAAGAAGTTTCACGCGCGCACGCTTGGCGCGTCCGCGGGGGCCGGGGCAAGGAGCCTTAAGTACACTCGATAATGTGCGGCTGCGAAGTCTCTATGACGCTCGGCCTGCCGACCGAGTTTTCAAGATTGTGCAGAGAGGTGGGCATGTTTCCTGGAACAGCAAAATCGAGGAAAACTATTAGAACTTTGCCAACTCGAAATTTTAACTTTGTTGAAAAAAAAAACAAAACCGTTAATAAATAAAAAAAGCAAAAGTAATGACAAAAAATAGCTGCGACTCACCGACATTCATGTCGGGCGCGTACTCGTAGTAGGTGGGCGAGCCGACCGCGGTGGCGAGCGCCAGCTCGTCCTCGATGTTGTTGGGCCTGCAGCTGGTCGTCTTCCAGTGCGTCCTGAGGCCGCTCGCGCTTATGTACTTCTTGTCGCAGACCTGGCAGGTGTAGGGCCGCTCGTTCGTGTGCAGCCGCTTGTGCAGCTTCAGGTGCACGAACTGCGTGAACTTGGCCGTGCAGAGGTCGCAGGCGTAGGGCTTCTGGCCCGAGTGCAGTCGCAGATGCGTCTTCAGGTTCGACGTCGAGCTGAACCTCTTCTTGCAGATCTCGCACTGGTGTGGCTTTTCGCCTGTAATTTTTGTATTCCCTCGTTTAGCTTCGATACAAATCGAACGCAGACTACTTTGTAATGAGTGCCGCGTAACGCATGACTTACCCGTGTGAACGAGATGATGCTTCTGTAGATGAGCGAGCTGGGTGAAGCTCTTGGTGCAGACGTTGCACTTGAAGGGCCGCTCGCCCGAGTGCGTCCTCAGGTGGACCTTGAGATTCGAGAGCTGGCCGAAGGTCTTGCAGCAGACGTTGCACTCGTAGTGCATCTTGCCGTCCTTCTTCTTCAGCGGGTAGGGCAGCGACCTATAGCCCCGCGAGCCGCCCTGGGAGTTGGGGCTCAACGAGCCGCTCTGGGAGCAGGCGTGCTCGTCGGGCGACATCGAGCCCACGGGCGAGTAGCGGTGAATCGACGACGAGGATGACGTCGCCGCGTTGCTGTGGATCGACAGGCCCGGATGATGGCCCAGGTGCAGGTTGTGCGTGCCGGCGATCAGGGCCTGATTGCTGCTGTCCATCTGTAGGGTCGACGAGCTGGGCATCTGGTGCTGGTTGCCGCTGCTGCTGCTGGCCTCGGCGCGCCTCCTGTCCTCGCTGCTGCTGCGCTCCTGGTACATCATCGGGCCCGGCGGCGAGTAGCTCGAGCAGTTGATCGACAGGGGCGAGACGACGCTGTGGTGATGCTGCTGCTGCTGCTGCTGCTGCTGCTGCATTTGATTACCCTGGTGGTAGAGGCCGTACGAGTACGAGGACGGCTGGTGTATCGGCGAGAGCGAGGAGATCGAGGAGACCTGGGCCTGGCCGCCGCTCAGGTACATCGACTCGGAGCCGGGCTGCGAGCTGCCCGAGTAGAGGATCGTCGTGGTGGGCTGGCCGCCGTTCGTCGAGCTGGCCAGGGCGGGCGAGGGGCTCTTGGTCTTGCGCTTGCTCGCCGGCGACGAGGCGGCCGACGAGCCGGCGCTCGAGCAGCTCTGCGTCGTCGTCGAGGCGGCCAGCACCAGGTTGCCGCTGCTGCTCGTGCTGGAGTGCAGACCGCCGGCTGGGCTGCAGGGCCGCTGCAGCTGGTGCAGCTGCTGGGACGAGGTGGCGGGCGCGCTCATCTGGGAGACGACGCTGCTGCTCGTCGGGCTGGCCAGCAGCAACGAGCTGGAGCTGGGCTGATGGCCCGTGGGCGAGTGGAGGCTCGAGGGCGCGCAGACGGCGCTGCTGCTGCTGCTGGGCGGCTCGCTCTGCATGGGCAGGTTGGAGCTCGAGTCGGGGCTGCAGGGCAGGATGTTGCTGTAGCGGTGGGACTTTTTGTAGGAGTAGGCCATCTCCGTGGGGCTGGAGGGCGAGGGCGTGACAGAGTCGACGTGGCCGCTGAGCACCGAGGAGGGCTGGGGTCCCACGCTCAGGTGGCTACTGTGAATGACGTTGCTGTGCTGCTGGGAGCTGCTCGTGTTGTTGTTGCTGTCGGTGTTGCTGCCGCCGTTGTTGTTGTTGTTGTTGCTCCTGAGCAGGATGTTCTCGAGGATGGAGGAGCTGGGGCTGATGCCGTTGCTGGTCGTGCTGATGTAGGGCCTGCTCGAGGGCTGGTGCGTCGTGGATATGGGGCTGTGGCTGCCGAGCGGCTTGGCCTCCGACTCGTAGTAGGGCTTCGGCTGGCTCGGCTTCTCGACGATGTCCTCGGGGCCCGGGGTCGTCGACGACGTCAGCAGCAGCACCGACGCCGGCTGCTTCTGCAGCTCCGGCGTGAGCGGCCGCTGCTGCTGCGCCTGATCCCTGCTCGTCAGCTCCTCTTTATCTTTTGGCGCCTCCAGGCTCGCTTTCGTCGTCACGTTGTTGTTGTTGTTGTTGTTACTGTTCGCCTGGAAGTTGCCGTACGTCCTGAGCATCTTGATCTTGACCTTGCGGTAATCGTTGCGCGCCAGGTTCTCGTGTTTGGTGATCAGGCTGCCCAAGGGCGGATGGTGCTGGTGGCTGGGCGGCAGGTGGCCGTTGTTGGTGCTGCTGGTCGCGCTGGCGGTGGTCTTGGAGTTCTTGGAGAAGTCGAGGACGTAGTTGCTCTCGGAGTCGGACTCGCTGCTCTCCTCGGGCGGCGTCAGGATCTCGTCGTGGTAGCCGTTCGAGTGGTAGCCCTCGTCGGACCTGACGCTCCCGTCCGTCGGCGTCATTTGAAGCCGCCTCTCGTATATCACAGAGTCCTTGAGCGTCGAGACGACCTCGATCGCTGGTGGGATGTCGACCACCGGTGGGTGCGTCGCTGATTGCTGCACCAGTTGGCCTGTAAAGCGGGCGAATGATGTTTAGGCTTTTTTATGTTTAGCGCGGATTGTATTTGATTGATTAATGGCGTGTAAAAATGATAAAGAGATTTCTGTTTAGAGAATGAAAAGAATATATGGCTGTTGTAGATTTAATAAATATCATGTAGAATTTAAGGGTTTGTGACTTTGATGGTAATGGAGAATATTTTTCTGTATGTTACAGGCGGACTACTTACGGATCTTTTGAATCATCTGCTCGCCCGTCACTGGACGGTTTAACCTCTCGGCGAATTCCCGGCAGTACCAGACCAACAGCTCCTGATTCGCGTCGATCTCCTTAATGGTGTAAAAATAAATATTCATCTGGAAAACGAAGGGAAATAAAGTTATTTTTTATTATAAAAAATTTTTCTTTTTTAATCAGCATTCCACCAATGCAACTAACGTAACGCAATAGCCTACGGCTTACCTCATACTGGCAAGCTATTAAGTTCTGGAACTCCGAGGAATACGCCGCGTTAACATATCTCATCCAGTTCGCCTTTCGAACGTCATAGCCGTCGATGTAATATGACAGTTCGTTGTTCTTGTATACCTACAGAAAAATAGGAATCATTCACTTTCCATCCCTCTTTAATCTTTCAATTCTTAAAAATATCAAGTTTGATAAAGAAAGAGCCTTACCCTCCAAAAGTACTTTCTGTCCGCGTCTGGTGGAACCGAATCCTTCGGGTAGATCTGCCCAACCAGCGGTCCGAAACGAGTACCCTTCGGAATGCGTTCCGTGCTCCAGACGCCGAAATCCTGTGGCCGTTAAAAATTATGCATTGATAACACGTCTCAAATGAGATGAGGTGTAGCTTTGATTATTTTTGATCGCGATACTTACATTGTTGAATTCCTGAGAAGGTTTGAGAACGAGATTCCTCGGTAGCGAGGCCTCGGCGCGATTTGGCTCATTTGGGGAGACTGGCGTGTCCGGCGCTATGTAATTGACCTTTTGCTGGAATTCCTCCTCCCTCAGCGTCACGTAATCCCAGTCGCCGGTCTTCATTTTTTACTGCAACAAACGAAATAGCGGTGTGTTAATTTTGATTTTCGTTTTTTTTTATCTTTGTATGTAAAGTAGTCATATAGGCTTTAAAATGTTTTAATTACAAGTATAACTTTAATGAGAATATTTGTTGTCTTCGGTAGCCATTCGAATCGACATCAAATTTAAGTAGAAGACCTCGAGTATGGTAAGACATCACATACAGACATATCTCTCAGAGCGCTACCAATTCAATATAAATCAATCATCTTTAAAAATCTAAAATTTCCCTGCCCAAACCCCCATCCTCCCAAAAATGATCCAATCCCCACTAAAAACCATACTCAACCCCAACCTCAACCCCTCACCCAAACAACAACCCAGCAAGCCACCTCACGCCCTGCTCATCTCACCTTTAAGTCCCCGCTCTCTTTTACTTTCGCGTCCCTCGAAAACAATCGCCCCAGCGCCACCCATTAATCTACCCCGCAGCCAGTCCGTCTCTCTCCCTCATTCTCCCATCCCAGACGCATAACGTTCGAGCCGAGGTCGACGCACTCTCGCCGAAAAAAAAGCAGCCGCGGCGGCAGCAGGCCAATCGGTAAGTCGCGAATCCATGTTCGTCGGCCCTCCCCCGCTTCTCTCTCTCTCTCTCTCTCTCTCTGCGTGTATGCTAGTGAGAGTGAGCGGGCGGCGCGCCCTCCCTCTCGGTGCACATAGAGCTGCGCGCGGGGAAGGTGCAGCGCGCGCTCGCCGCACGCTTCAACACCGCGAAAGTGAAACCCGTCCGTGCATTGATCGACTGCAGACGGGGGCGCCCGAGAGAGAGAGAGAGGGCCGAAAGGGGGCATAAACTCTCGGTACTCTCCCTCCCGGTCCATCCCTCTCTCGCACTCTCGCCCTCTCTCGATTATTCTTTGCGAGGCGAGCGCGAGCCTCCCTACCCCCTGGCATGGTCTAGAGCCAGACACTGCGATTCCTACCATTGCGATTTTCGCTTTTTACCCACTTCTTGCGTGCCTTTCTTTTGCGGTAGCCACTGTTGTTTTGGTTTCGGCGAGGGGGGTGGGGGGTGGGATTAAGGGTGAGAGTGAATTTCCGGGGGGCTTGGAAAACGGATGTTTGCAAATTGTCGGTTGATTTTTATGTCGACGCTAGCTTCGTAGCCTGGCTGGTTAAGGTGTTTATTTACTTACGCTCGGGACTTCGCGGCGTCGGCGCATTAATCGCTGCATCCAAAGTGCATAAGATAATAAGCCGATAATAAACGCATTCGCGAATTTTCAACCGCTCGCAGCGAGACAGTCGATATACCTCAGCCGCGTTAATTTTTTATCTTCACTTTCCCGGAAGAGCCGCATTAAACCAACATACAAGCTCTACAGCCAGTCATCAAGCCGCACTGAGCTGTCAGTGAACTCTCAACGAGGCCCTAGATTCGCGCACCTCGGCGCCAAACCGTATCCTGCAAAAAGCCAGCATCGCATCCTTAAGGGCGTGCACCCGCCTCCCCGAAAATATAGAATAAAAAACGAAAAAAAAGCCCATAAGCGACAGATAGATGGGAGAAAAAAAGGAACTCACTGCTGGTGGTATCGTGCTGGTATCGGCGCGCTGCATCGGCTTGGAAGGGAGTCGCCCGGCGCTCTTTCTCTCTGTCTCTGTTGCTTGTGTATATACGCGAGCAGAGAGCGCAGAGAGCGCGCGCTGCGGCTGCTCGATACTTTGTTTACGTATGTGTCCCGCGAGCGTTTCACTTTCCACAAACTAGGGAGGGAAGGGGGGGGGCAGCCACCACCTCCAACCCAGCTCTTTCACTCACACCCCCGTTGGCACTCTCGCTGCTTCGCTCTCTCTCTCTCTCTCTCTGCTTCCTCCCGTTCGTTCCTCCCTCGCTTGCGCGCGCGCCAGCGACCGAGCGGGGGATGAGAGCTGCTATATAGAGCTCTGTGTATAGAGGCAGACAGCCCGAGAGAGTTGGCGTAGGTCGCTTTCTCTCCTCTCTCGGCTCGCCTTCTCCTTCCTCTCTCCTTCCTCGTCTCTCTCTCTCTGGCTGGCTGCTCGCTTTTCCGGCTCCGGCTGGGCTTGGGGACTGGAGAGAATTACGTAATCCGGTGGTTCTTGAGGGAGACCGGGCTGACGCGGCTGCTGCTCAGCGGCATGGCGAGCTGGGGGATCGGCCGAGCTGGTACCGGGCAGGCGGCTCTAGCTGACGAAGCTGCTGCTGCTGCTGGGGCACGCTGCTCGCCGGTCATCTCCTTACTCAGCATTCCTCCCTTGACATCTCGCGAGGCTGGATCCCGCTAATGCTCGCGCTTCTTCCCTCGAGCTCGTGCGAAGCGGGCAAGCAGCTATATGCAGCTATATGCACAGAGCGCCGGTACTGCGCGTATCATCGGAGGCGCAGCCAGCTGCACTCACACACGCAGTAGAGCACACCGCTCTCTCTCTCTCTCGCGAAAATCGATGGGCCCGTTGCGCTCTCTCACCAAGCCCGATCGCCTCTCCCTCCCTCTATCCTCTTTAACACCACCGTCTTATCAGAATCCTCGGCCGATCTGTCCTCGAGCTGTACTCCGCGCTCCTCGGGTCCCGGAAAAATCAGTAGAAAAGCGAGCGTCCGGTCAGACACGCAGCAGCAGCGAGCGGCGCGTGCGTGCACGCGGAAGGGTGCGTATAGGTAGACTGGCGGCGGCGCGCTGGCACAGTCAGGCGCGCTGCTATAACGTCGCGGCAGACCTGACCTAGCTCAACGCGTGCAGAAACCGAGAGAGAGAGAGAGAGAGAGAGAGAGCGGCAGGCGCGCGCGCTCCCTGCCGGTGCATCGCGCGCGCGCTGCGCTTTCGATCGACCGCCGCCGACGCCGCTTATACGCCTCCCTCTCTCTAGCTGCGCGCGCTCTCGTTTTCCGTCTCCGCACTCACACGGTAGGCTGTGTGTGTGTATGCTCTGCGCCTCTCCTACTGCTGTATACCTTTGGTGTAGAGCTGGACTACTGTTATACACACGCGCGTGCTGCACGCACGGGAAGCTATCTCCTCTTGTGTGGGCTGTAGTAAGCGGAGTGGTATCCCTACCCCTTTGGTATTACGGTACTGCTGCTGCTGGTGCTTCTTTTGCTTTTTGTCGAGGTTGGATTGTGTCTGGCTCGGGATGTTTTGTGGGGAGAGGGAGGGATGGTTTCTTTTGCTGGGTGAATTTTGCGAGCGGGACTGGTTGCAGTGAGAGGATAGGCGCGAGGGCTCGAGAGCGAGGTTTATTGGCCTTTTGGTTTCTTTAGTAGA
>JAPYZA010001521.1:0-48469 GCA_030522685.1 Eupelmus azureus | reverse complement strand
TTGTAATTAAACTCGGAAACTTATGATTTATTGCCTGATGTATAAAAACAAATATAATTACTGGTGAGGGATTAATTTGTATTTTTTAACATCATGCAATCCCTCGTGGTACCTTTCCATAAGGTCTCGTTTATCTTAATTAAATGTTGTATATCAAATTCAAATGAGGTGCAAAAAATTATTTTATTATGAAAATTTATTTAAAAAAAATGAATTTATTGTAGAAAAAGAATATGAGAACAAAATAAACTGTTAATATAGTATTAAAATATTTTATTAAATTGCTATAAACAGTGACTTAAAAATTGAGTAATAGTCAACAAGTTAAGGGGTGAAAGTAATTCTCCTATCCTTTTTTACTGATGAATTATAATTTGCAAACTATATATTGTTATTTTGCAAACATTTTTAATTTTGAAAGTTTTCCACTGTTTTGCTAGATTGAAAAAATGGGGGGGGGGGGATCTGAAATATTTTATCGATTAAAGGCATAATATATAATATATCAAATCTCAATTATCAGAAATGACTTCGAAAATCACCTTAACAGTAGAAAATGACTAAAACCTTAAAGTAAAAGTAATAGGAAGTTTCAATAAAGCATTGCTTCTTATATATGTAATTCTCCATCTATAAAGCCGATAATAGGCGATCAAGGCGGCAGTTCCATAACACTCGAGGCTCTTCCTCGACGCTTTTTAAGCCGATCATGATCTCCATTAATCTGATAAACAACTTAAGACTTTTTATTTACTGCATTAAATGAAAAGCCTTTTCTAGTTTCATTTTTACTGAGATAATTAAAGTAAATAATTCTCCAATACTACATCAGCTTTACTTATTTAAGGGTTACTTTTTAAAATACAAGCTTTGAAAAAATTATGTGACAAAACAATTTATTAACTTGTATCGATTATTTTTATTACATTATGTAATAATAGTTTATTACAATCCTTACCAAGATTTTAGAATTGAAGAAATAAAAGTACTTGTGTAGGCACAAACTATTTGAAAGTAAAATAGTAAATCTTTAAAAATTAATATACATTCATAATTTTCTAAGATTAACTTAAAAAAATATTGATTTTATTATTTTTTGATAAAAATAAAAACCAATAAGCAAAACAACGTCAAATTTCAAATTTTCATATTTCCGTAGCAAAGTTAAGCTGCTATTTGACTTTTCCAAGTTTTCAAAGATTATAACTTCAGAATTAAGTTAAAAAACTTATCATCAGCGTAACCAAATCTTTCTATTTACGGCATAATGATTCTCATAGGATCCTTATCCCTACTTTTACTAGCTAGTTATGCAGGTTCTAGAAAGCAATCTAAGAATATCGGCATTTCGCATATATCATCTACGTCGAAGCTAGATATCATTAGATATATGCATCGATGAATGCGCTTGCCTACAGTCAATACTGCATAAGTACTAAAACGCTCATGCATCAGTGCATGTAGTTACTAAGTAAAGAACTCTATTAGATTATTAATAGAAGGTGTTCTGGGACTGAAACTGCTATTACTAATTAATATAATTTAAATTACTGACCGATAAGCATTTATACAGATTCGTAATTATTTTATATCATTGAAATGATATAAAAGCCAGTTTAGAAATTCTTTGAAATAAAGCTTTTAAAAAAGCTGTTACTGGGATATGTACTGCTTTAGGACAGTTATCGACATCCAAATAAATTACATCTATGAAATAGAATTTATATCAAACCAATAATTTTCTTGGTAGATTGTAAAAAAAGCAATTGCCTTTAATACATAACTCACTACGTACAGCAAACTAACCTTATTTCATTTAATTATTAAAATTAATAGAATAAACGCTTTTTCAAAATTAAATTTTTATGTAAACATACAGTAAAAATAATGCTAAAAATTAATATTAGAAAACATAAATTATTCCTTTGACGTATACCTTTCATTGTTATCATAAAAATTTTTTAATTTTATTGTAATGTTAAATCGCAAAAACATTCTTCTCTTCTTAAACCTTTAACAAATTTTAACAGAAACAAAGGATAATATGCTAACCTGAAATACGAGAAATACTGACGTGGTACGCAACGAAATTTTTAATTAAATTTTAAATTAAAATTTCATCATTTAAGTCAAACAAAAGTTTAACACCAAGTCAAATAGATTTTAATATAAAATATCTTTCTATGAAATTGTAAAAGTAATACGCATTTTGAAAACGATATACATAATTTATATGAGAAGGAAAAATATAATTCTATTTCCGTAACTAACACTAGCCTTCATCCTTGAAATATTATACCTCTTGATTTATCGAGCGACACAGATAAACGTAAGAACATTTTAAAAAATGTCAAGGCTCGCTCGTCCACTCGAGACGAAGTCAGCTACTCGGTCAACGTAAGCGCGGGCGGCCTCACTTGAATCGTTCTCACCAACTCGCGCGCGCATCCCTAGGTGCGAGAAAAAAAAAGAATCGCCAGCTCCGTCTATATCAGATCCTGACCGCGCGATATTTCTATTGTTCAATGAGCTCTCAGCGTGCTTTATCGCAGCGTCTTACACTCGCCGGGGCGAGCACGTATGAGCTTCCTCTCTTCCGGAAGAGGAAGCATTTCTAGCGCGGCGAGATTTCGATTTCCGGCTTTGTGTGCGCCAGCGCGCACGCGCCCCCAGCTCCGGGCTCAGGGGTGTCAGGTGGCTGATATACCCGCCACCTGAATATCTTTTTCCGCGTGACCGTGAAACGCTTTCCGGTTTAGCGGCTGAGAGTAACGCCGTGTCCGTGATCGGCTTTTCAAATCGAAAATTTAACGGGCCAGCGTTTCGATCGCTCGGAAATGAAAAGCGTCTGCCGATAGCAGCGAGCTGCTTATAGGCTACGGGCTGTACGGTTACTGCTTTTTCTATTACGGCTCGCTTGTTTTTGTATCAGTTTCTCGAGTGAAATATCTGTCTATAAGTAAGTTTCTACTTGCGGCGTAAATCATCGTGTTGTAGTTAATTTTTAGGAATCATTTTTGAGAAAATACAAAGTTTTACAGGGTAAATGAGGGGAAACTTCGTTTTACAAATGACAATGAAGAAAGTATAACAGGCATCGAGTTGGTTAATTTTATTCTTGCACAGAATTTATAATTTCTATAAAAATTAAAATTCTTTTGCGGAAACGAAGTATAATTTAGAAAGGAAAAGTTTTAATAACCGCTTACAAGAGTATACCTGCGAGTTAAAAGTTATCCACAAAGACGATAAGTTCAACAAAAATTAATTTTCCAAATAATGTTAAAGAAAGAAAAATACAAGAAATATACTTCAAAAAGTTTATTATTATTTTATTATAAAATTTATTATTGAATGAGTAAATATTTTCAGAAACTCATCAACACTGTCTTTGAAAATTTATTTTAGTTTGAAAATATACTGTTGAGTTGATAGGATAACAATATAATAGCTATCAGTGTTTTATGACGATAATAAATACCAGAAACAAATGATGCAAAAACATCTGGATGTTCAGAGTACATTGTATAAGGTTTCTTACTCGCATATTCATGAAACTCATTTCGTAGTATACCATTGGAATATAAACCGGCTGACTAAACCGTGCCCGTTTCTACTGATACAAATACATGGTTGGAGGACAGTGCTCTGAAAATAATTCTTTTTTTTTCTATATTTTTTCGTAAGAAGTAAAAATCACAGATGTTACATTAGTGTTATTGTTTTAAATAATTATCTAAAAATGATTTATTTTTAATAAAAATTAAAAAAAAAAAATTATAGCGTAGAAATGCTTGAAAATTCTTATTTAGATTTCAAAAAGATTACATTCTCAAAATTTAAATTTACGTAAATTACTTATAATTTTTTCTCCCACTCAACATGTGTTGTTTTAAGAGACTATAATATAGCTAATTTAACAAAGCCTATAATCACAGTCAGTCTTCTTGGCAGTTTTAAACATAAAAGTAAACTAAATACATTAGATAGTCGCAAATAACATCAGAGAAGTCTTTAGTAAAATGTTT
Organism: Eupelmus azureus; assembly: GCA_030522685.1. NCBI lineage: Eukaryota > Metazoa > Arthropoda > Insecta > Hymenoptera > Eupelmidae > Eupelmus > Eupelmus azureus. The sequence goes on along the minus strand of JAPYZA010001521.1, from coordinate 44,441 downwards.
TTCTCAATGTATTCCGAAAGCCACTTGTTAGTTGTCAGCGCGTTCCACTAACCTATAAGTAAGCACTTTTAAGTCAGCCTGCCAAAGCCTGTTAATTCGTTCAATTAGTCCCCTTAAAACTCGGCTAATGGTGCACACCGCAGTTTGCTTACTCGTCCGACCAGCGCTCAATTAATTCAAAACTAACGTTGCGGTTAGCCCTTAAAGCCATGCGCATACTAAATTTTATCCTTTCCTCCATCCTCCCGGAACATTTGTTTTGTACATAAAGTCCCGGCACTCCGGCGTCTTCAAAACAACTATTCAGAAGTATGGAAAATCACGGAACGACCATTAAATAAATATTCAACTAGCGAAGGTCTCCGACCGTTTGGCCGCTGACCAAATGGGATCAGAGCGCCGCTCGACAAATAAACTCTAATTTTCTCATAGTGATGAAAAGTCCAAGCGGAAATCGCGACAGCCAGCCGGCCAATTAATAGCGAGCTCGCGAAAAGTTGGAGCCTGGCTGGAAAATAAAAAAGAGGAGGGCATAAAGAATATTTAGGTGTTATTCGCGAGGCCGAGCGAAAGAGAAAGTGAACGCACTTGCGGAATATTATTATTTGCTCGGTAAGAGTGCGGGAGGAAAGGGGGACACGTCGATGCGCCGGCAATTTTCGAGTGTCGGCTGCATCTGCCCCGTTAGATTGATTGAATTTCAAACTTCAATTGGAGCAGCCATCAATGGCGGCCCCGATGCCGATACTATATGCGCTCGAGCTACCTCGTGTCTCTCTCTCTCTCTCTCTCTCGCTCTCACTATAGCTGGCTTGCCCTCGCTGACTAGCACTTTTGCGCCTATCCCAGCGCGGGTGCAACGCGTCCCTGGGATATATACGCGGTCGGGCTGGTAATTATTTGCACCGCAGGCTCGCTGGCTCGTCGAATTAAAGAAAATTTGGCTAATTTATTTGGCCGTGCCTGCTATTGGCAGAGTGTGCCATTAATACGGGGGGGGGGGGGATAGCTCCTATTTTCCTAAGCAGGCTTGAGGATTACTCTTCCGTTGTCAATACGCGTAATCGTATGCATAAACAACAACTTTTCAAGGAAACGGCGCTGGCCTTGCAGATGAAGCTTTAATAGCGCTGTTTTAGATTTACATGGCGCTGGCCGTAAATGGAAAATTTCTAACAATACCGCCCGCGCTAGTTTACATATTGTCAAAGAACTTGTAATTCATTAATTCGTGTAATTTATTCATGAAAACGTTAGTTTATTCGCGGTTTAGTTAGTTCATTAGGTTACGCTGAATTAACTAAGTAATCTGATGAAGCTACAAAGAGCTAACTGTGTATAACGAATTATCTAGTTTGCTTTGAAATTTTGCACTTTATCGCATATTAAGGAAAAGCTTTAAAATCGCGCTGCTAGAATTGACTACTCTTAATGCAAAAGATCGAAAAAAGCGAGCGATAAATCCAGCGGTCATTGTATTTTTTAAGTTTTATATCTCGCAGGGCTGGCCGTTCTTATCTCGAGTGGACAAAGAAACAGATCGCCTGTAAATCACCGCTCGACGAAGTGCGGAAAATATAAAGAAGAAAAAAAGCCGCGGAGAGAGCCTCCAGAGAAATCTCCAGCAGAATAAATTCGCGCGTGCGCAAATAAAAACGTAGGGGCAAAAGGAAAAGACGAATTAAGAGAGCGTGCGAAAGAGCTACTAATGAAATTCGCTTCGCGATTTTTTGCTCGCTACATCAGCTCTCTATTTCTTCTACGTGCTCTCTTCTTATTCTCGTGTATATACCCTCGCGATATGAGTAATCGTTTCTCGCTCGCGGTCCCAGGGCCCGCTGCTTTGTGGCCTCGGCGCTTTTGCAGGCTGAATTCAGGGAAGACGGCTGGCCTGATAAAAAGCGTGAAATCTCTCTCTCGCTCGGCGCGCTAACAAAAAGCCCGCGAGTTTTATATAGAGGCGCGAGCTGGTTTTCACGCGCGGGAGCTCTATATCGTTACTGTGCTTGCGCCGCCGGCAGCGGAATACAGACAAAAAAGCCAGATAGACGCGCTTTCGTATCTTATTTTTCTAACAGGGCCGCATCGATCGTCCGCGGCTTTTCTTTTAATACCGAAAGAGAGAGAGGGGCACGCGGCGGTCCTGGATTATAACGAGAGACGATATTTTTAAAGCGGCCCAGAGGACACGCGCAAGATAACGAGGGGACATTCTTTCATTTTATACGGAGGGGGATATTCAAATTGATCGGAAGCCATTGGAATGTCCCCGGCTTGCCGGGAGGATATATCTATGTAAGTGGCCTCTCTTCCTACGGTAAAGCGCGAGAGATGTTCCATTTTTCTTATGGCCAATTTTACACGGGCCGCGGCTATTTGAAGAATTGATGGCTCATTTTTGAAAATTAAAGTAATCCGCCAGGCTCGTGGCTTCGGGGATTCGCAGCTGAAAGTGAAAATTTCGCAGTCATTTCATTCACTTGGTGCGTTAAACTCGGAGTGCTGAATCCTGTAAGAGGCAATGTATAGCTTATATGTTTCGAAAGTATTTTATATTGGAGAAATCTCCACGTTATATAAACATAAAATACGATTATTGAAATACGATGTATAAGCTGAAATTAAAGCTATTTAATAACGTATAGAAGATTACTTAAAAATTTACTATATAGTCAGTCGCTAGAGAACATATTGTTTTTTTATTGCAAATTATTAACAAGTCAATAATTGGCCTATTAAAAAGTATATTTTGCCTGTAAATGTAACAATGATAAATAAATGTAAATGGTCAAAAAAGTTAACAGATATTTACCAGATAACATTGTGAAATGCTTGCTTATACTGGTCGAATATTTGTTTATTAATGTAAATGTTTAAATATTTATTTATGATTTTATTGATTTTGAGTATGGCATTACTTTATTTAAATACTCACATACTATTACAAATAGAATTAGTATTATAAAACAAAAAGTATATCTGTTAATTTAACTTTTAAACTGTTTTAATGAATTACAGTCAGCAAGCATTATATCAAGATTATACGGGACTCCTAAGCAGCTGGAGGAACAAAATTAGCAAACTATAAAGAAGGAATTTTCAACTATCTAGCCTGACAGCTAAGCCAAAATTTTAATTACGAAAAGATAATTAAAAGTCGAGTAGGTCTGCAAATAAAAGCAGCCACAGCGGCTGCATTGTAATTATTGGTACAGATGCGCGGCTGCAGAAAGCTGCCACAATAGGCACGAGAAACAGCGAGTAGAATAGTGCGTCCTGGTAACTTGGTACCGTAAATTTAACAATTCAACGCCGTGCGATAATGACTTTTACCGGGATCCTCCAGCGCTGCTTCCAGAACAGCGTTAAAGTATATTCAATTAGGCTGCTGCCTCTGAAGCTCTCGTTACGTTATTTCGCGCACATAGAGTGGCGCGACGATTTTACGCGGGCTACCTACGTAATTCCTCCGTATTTACTGTCTCGCGTTCTTTCTCTTTTTTTACGCGCTCGACGACGACGCCTCTTTGCACGTCATATTATCTCTACATAATACACGCGAAAAAAGTGAGCGTAAATTCTCGGCAGCATTTACTGCCGGTGTAAAGAAAAAGCATGATATTTTAATTTTTAAACCCGGCTAGTCTGGACAAAATGTAAGCGGGAGTTATTTCTACAACTGTGGATTTGTTTTCAAGGATTTGAAAAATCGTACATCATAGCGGGGCAAGCGATTATATTTGCGGATCGTAAGGCGCCCGGTCTGTATGTAAAAAAGTCATATGGAGATCATATAGGGGGCTCACGTAAAGAGGTGAGTTACATATAATAGTGGGTGAAAGTGGATGGAAAGCCATTTCGCGTGCCTTTATATGCTACGAAAACGATCGCTTTTATTTTCGGTTTAGCATAATAATGAGTGAGCTGCTGTTCCACGTCCTGACCCTTGTTCAATGAAAATATATAGCTATCCTTATATTTTACATTCGGTGAATACGAAGGCCTCTTTCTGCCACATGGACTGACCGCCGCCGAGAGAAAAAAGAAATTTATACGGTTTTAGGGTCAAGATGTTCAGTTATTACAAAATAATGAAAATCGTGTCGTATTATTCGGACGTAAATCATAAGCTTTGCAAAGATGGAAGTACTCAGTTATTAACAGAAATGTAGTAAAAAAAAAGATTATTGCGGTTTAAGTCTGATGCTTGATAACGCCAATAAAAATAATAAAATATTGCTCTGATTCCGATAAAAAATATAAAATCAGGTATTATTAGGTGGCAGGATCGCCTTAGTTATTTTCGCCTTGCCAACGATCTTGCGATCAAGTAGTTTCCCGCGCCTCGTACTTGCTTACGTCTAGTGTATGCGCTATAAAATTTTGATTGCCCTCGAAACTATTTATACGATATAACGAGATAAAAAGCAGCATTTTTCATGCTTTAAAAAGTCAGAAAAAAAATATGTGCCTCATAGCTTAAGCTCGACAACAAACTTTAGTTGCACGACGACATAGTTTGCAAGTAAAACAAGAATATAGGTTTATAAAGTCAAAGTGGAGTACATCATTCGTTTCACTAAAAATATTAAAAATTTCATGCTTTATAGCTTAAAAAAAGTAGGTCTACCATAGTCCTTCTAACATAAATACTTAAAAGTTTAACTGCAAATAGGAAAACGCCAGTTAAACTGAGCAACTTTTTATTTTACTTCTTACTCCGCGAAAATAAAACAAAATTTTTATCAAGTTCCTTAAAGCCGTACGCTTTTTTGATGTTAAGATATTAAGTATAAAGTTTACGTCTGCGAAATCCAAAATAATGATAAGTCTATACTCACAAAAATGTAATTTTTATGTTCCCTTAAAAACTTGGTACTAGTAAGACACTTTGTCTGACCACATCCAGTGTGTATCTACTGACTATCTACCGTCATAAATGTTCAAAAATTTTATTTCGTTTAATTTTAACTTGTAATGCTCCAAGATTAAAGTAATGATATTGTTTATATAAATAATCATTTTATTTATTTATTAATGTTGAACTAAATATAATTTATGATGACAAAACAGTACCTTGATTCTCAGAATGCAAATAAGCATCTAAATCAAATGTAATATTATTACGAAGCGTAGACGCGTTACTTGTATTACATGAGCAGATATAGAATTAATGTGTACGTACGCTCTTAGAATTAATTAAATTAGTTAAGAGAACGAGAGAACGGTAATATTGACTCCTAACCGCAGACTACCAACCGGTGGCTCGATTTGGAAAGCATGTGCTTATAGTCTATTGTCAAAACAAGTACCCTAGCATAGCAGTTCACGAAGCAGGATGTCTTCTGACATAGCTCTTATAAATTAACGTTTTTGGCAATGAATTACTTTATTAACTTGTACTTATATTATTAAGTTCATATATTCCAAATAAAAGTTAAAAATATTAATTAGTATAGACGAGTGAAAGGTTAATTATATCTCTAAGATTTTTTTTATAATCAGAATGAATAATTTTAATTTAAAATAAAATGATTATTAATTTTACTTTGTAATACAAATTTACTATTCTACTGCTGGCTTCAGAGACCCGAATGACATTCGAATAAAGAAATGAAAAATTTTACTTTTCCCAACATTTTCTTCGCTTACTAACTCAAAAAAGTTGAACTACAGAACGTTCAAACACGTTATTTAATCAAGAAACATTTATTTACCGAAATGTAAATAATTGCGACGAACTTTTTTTCAGCGACAAACTTCTCCTTTGTACCCCTCGCGGATTAAAGGATTTAATTGCGACATACGCTTTGTTGACTTCTCGGAAACAATCCGCAACTTTTTTCTCTCCCCCCCGGCTGCCGGGCAAAAAAACTTTCTCCCCTTCCGGCTAATTCCCCTTTCTTCTGCGAGACAAAAGCCAACGGACTTACCCTTGATGAAGTCAACGGCCATCTCGAGGCCGTAGGTGTCCTTGTCGCAGTCGTCCAATATATGAGCTCCAATCTTGACTCCCGGCACGATCTCCTCCTCGTTCAGCTTGTCCAGCGTGTAAAGCATCGCCTCGAGCGCCTGGACGCCGCCCTGCGGCATCACCGGACCGCAAGTCACCGAATCCTCGCGCTCGTGAACCATCATCAAGCCGCCCAAAACGAGCTCTCCCTCGACAACTGCCTCGTGCTTCACCGGCCACATAATCTGCGGACTGACCGGCGCATCGCGCAGCTGCTCGCCGCCGCTCAGTGGGCCTATGGCGTGCTGGATCTGCAGCCACTCGCCGTGACGGATCGGATGGTGAGTCTCGGGGTTCTCGGGGCGCCACTTGTGCAGGGGCAGCGGCTCCTCGAGGTCGACGTCCAGCTTGTCGGGCGGCTCCTGGAAGTAGTGTCCCGAGGAGGAGCGCCGCTTGCGAGCCTCGCCGCCGCGGCCAGCGAGCAGCAGGAGCAGCGCCAGCGGGACGAGAGCGAGCCGCCTCATAATCGCGATGCGCGCAGTCGCCTCATAATCTCGCTAGTGGGACGAGCGAAACGCGAGCCTCTCGTCTCATGCTGCTGCTGCGGGCCGCTGCGGCTTGGGGGGCTGAGGCTGCTTTTGGCCTGCTCTGCGCTGAGGGGTAGAAGAGAGCGGGGTTAGTGGTTTGACGGACATTGTTTGGCTGCCTTTGATTATCGAGGTTTTGTCTGCCGTTTGGGTTTTGGTTTTGGGTTGGCTGGTTGGAGAGGTGGTTCGGTTTTGAATTGTTAATGGTTGAAGAAATTTTTTGTACTTGTAAAGTGGATGATGAATTATTTTTAAAGAGGGAATTTTTCTTTCGAGCCGAGTTTACTTGGTGAACTTTATTTGTAGAAAATTTATTGCCCATTGTTCAATCGGTTTAAGAATCTATTTTATAACTAATAATAATAAGTAACTGTAATTGGGAGCATTATTGAAATTAACAGAGGAGCCCTTTGTAAATGTACTGATACGTGTAGATTGCAGAGTGTGCACATTAGCGGTCGATAACGTACTTGCGGTCTCCCTGATGTCAATGACTGTGTTATTCGAGCATATACAGTTGTCATTTCAAAGTAGAAAATTCAGTTTTAATTGTTTTTTTTCTTTTTAATACTGAAACGAACTTTTCATTTGTGATAATAATTGCGAATACGCATGGAAATAAATCAAATTCCTTTGAGATCAAGCTTAAATATGAATATATGTATAAAACTTTTATTAAAAGTTTGCTTGTTAAATTTAATATTGCGTACTGCCTGTCAAAGCAAAACAAAATCGGTTGATACTAATCGGGTCGTCCATATTATAGTGTATTATCAATGATCTGCAAGGCAATAGAATAGAGTGCATACAAAATTGATTGTGAAATAGAAAAACAACTTCCTGGATTTCATGCTTCGAAAAGTTTTTTTCAAATAAAAATACAATATTCATTTTTATCGTACGAGAAATTCATTATACGACACGCACCGATATAATATTGATGACTATTCAATCGCGTTTTTATAAAATGCGAAGGAGCAATCAAATCTATTTTTTAATATTCCATTTCAATGAATAATGCTTTTAATAAAAGCTTATAAAATTATTTTAATTAAATTGACTAGTAAAAATAATTTTTGGCCAACAGCTTATTATTTAACAATTATCAGACTGGATTATTTGAATTAAAAACTATACTATTCAAAATTTACATCAGTATAGTTACAGCCAAATGCATAGTAAGACTTGTATTTTTCTTAAAATTCTGCACTGAATATTATATTCTGTATTTAGTTCAATTTTCTACGAATTAATAACAAAATTTTGCTCTCTTACTTCACCAAACTAATCTGAAAGTATTTCAAAAACCTTAATCTTTTCATCCGCAATTTCGATATAACTGGCTAATTGAAATATTCAAAGCAGCGATTCCATCATCCCCGCTTTCCTCCAAGCGCGTGGGCGGGGTCAAAAATTTACGCTAATGTTTGTTTACTTCAATGTCAAGCGGCTTGGCCTCGGCCCTGCTACGAGAACAAGCCCGGCGATTAACGGCACGGACAATTACCCAAAACCATTTTGAGCTCCCATTGTCCTTACTGCCTCGCTCGGCGGCGGGGCAAGTTCCTGGCCGCGCCGGGTCCCTGACATTTCGGCGCGCGGCCTGACTTCTCTCGACTTAATGGCGGTTTGCGTGTGCGTGTATTTCCCTTCCTCGCCCATACAAGCCCCTATTAAAGCCAGACCATCGGTTTCACGGCGCACGCGAGGAATCTTACCCTCCGGAGCTAGCGCGCGAGAAAGCTTATCTGTCTCTGTCTCTCTTCTTTCTCTCTCTCTCTCTCTCCTTTGGCGCGAGCGAATCGCGGTTTCGAGAGTTCCAGTTCGACTTTTTAATTGTCCGTGATTAACGAGATTAAGGAGGCGAACTTTTTTATTGCGAGCGTCAATTGCTGGATAGTGACGCTCGTTAAGTATTGAACGTGACCATTCCGCGGATTTCGCTTTTTCTTTTTCTTACTTTACTTCTTCTTCTACTTCTTCTTTGGCTTGCTTTCTTATCAAAAAAGTAGTTCACCCAAGCGCGACATTTGCCGTCAATTAAATCTCATGCTTCGGCTACACTTGATTTTATCTAGTGCCTCATTGTGACAAGAATTTTTAATTAGGAGAATTATGAAATGTACGCCTGGAATTGAAGCGTATTGAATAAAAGTATATAATAAAAGTAAATTATTGTTTCGTTTATTCATTGCAAAAGCTGACGTATATGAAGCGATAAAGCAGTTTTTAATAGTCGCTTTTCATCGCGGCTTATAAATAACAGGCAATATATGTGCATTTAATAAGCTCACCGACTTTTTCGCATTTATTTTCACGTACAATTCATACGCTTTATAAAAACTCGAATAAACCACACGAGAGAGCTTGACATTTGTTAAAACTACCAGACGATACAAAAAGCTTCCGCTCATTGCGCAACGAAATCCTCGCTCGCTATTTCCACATTGAAGTAAAAGTACGTAACCAACTTAAGATTCTCGCGTATCTTTTTCAAATTGAATTTCAAGACGCAGGAATAAGCTAAAAATGCTAATTCCATTGGCACTCGGTGCGCGCGCGCTTTTAATTGTTTCGTTCAGCGACGCTAGTAGGGCCACGCTCGTACCGTGTACGCCCAGTTTTACTAATTACTCTAGGTGTCGCTGGAATTTAAATCAAGCGCCTCTCCACGGCGATGAAACGTGCATAATGCGCGAGAAACACGCGGACTGCGGGAAATGATGTCTTGAAAGCTCTTGACTTCTAATTAATTATGGATGCTACTTTAAACTATAAAGCGATATTGAAATCTTATTTTTCACTTGGTTTGAAGATTTTATGAACCATATTTTTTGGTTAAAACGTCCTCAGATGGGATTGATAAAGATTAAGAATTACGTTTGGTGAGAGCCGCGACTATTCGAAAGTAAGTTATAAAGAAAGTATTTTATTTTTGTCAGGGAAAGATTTAACGAAATTGAAAATGAAGGAACTAGTGAAAATCCAACGCGCTCGCGTTAATAATATGTATAATCTGATTAACAGAAAATGATGTTCTTCTAAATATAAATTCATGCCTGCCAACAGCTACAGCTCGATGTTTTACAATGCATCAGAATTTACGTATCTCCGATAGTTTACGATCGCCGGATCCATAACTCCAAATAGCGCGGCATTAATCCTCATTTTCAATAAAAGGATTATTCGCAAAGCTCCTTGGGAGCTCTCGAATTGAATTAGCTACCGTGTACACGGCATTTATTCCCAATTTCCTGCTTTCAATTGAATGCTTAATCATTAAAATCGCTCGCTTAGTCAAAGTTACAGAAAATTTTGAATTCCGACCCTCTACCGCAATGGTTAATCTTCCTGAGAGAAAGAGATTTACGGTGGGTGCATCGATGCCTCCCGAGAAAATAAATTCTATTATCACGTGTTAATTTCGTTCTCTCCCGGCCGAGAGCTTTTTCTTATTATCTCCGCAGGTCGGTATTGGTAATGCTGTGCCGACCCCCCTGGAGTTGAAAAAGAGCGGAATTTCTCTTTTGGAATTTCAAATATTTCCAAGTTATTTATGCGGCAGTGGGTACTGAGGATCAGAAAAGTTTACCTTGAGTAGGGAAGGAATGGACAAAGTTATACATTTATAGGTATCCATTTTTTTTTCAACACTTAAGGAAACGTTCTAAATTATTTTGAACTAAAAGTAATTTAATTTTACATATACATTCAGCTATTCAGCTGTAACTATTTGAAAAGATGATTTTTTATGTTATCAAATTTAAGATAAACATGTTAAAAATACTTGAAAACTTATTGCAGACTTGATATACTCAATGCCGTGGGTATTGTACAACTTTGTACTAAAATTTTTACTATCTTTGAATATGTTAATTGATTTTTTTACAATTTTATAAGCTCAGACGGTGACAAAAACGTGTTTATTAAATTATTTTTAGGTTGCGGTTCTTATAAGTAAAATAATTATGGCTTTGCGAAATGAATGGAAACTATTGTAGTACAAAATAATTATAGAAACATGTCAGAAATTTGAACAATGTAAGTTTCTAATTTGGTAGGATAGTTCTATCAAATTGAACCGTTTGTAGGGGGATACTTATATCTGTCATTCAGTAAATTAACGACTATGTTAGACACAACCTTTAGGGGATACTTATATCTGTCATTCAGTAAATTAACGACTATGTTAGACACAACCTTTATTCAACTTCAACATGGTGCTAATTAAGTTTCTGCCATCGTGTTATACTACGCAGCACGATGAATCTTTTTATTATTTTAAAGCAAAAGAATTAATTTTTGTTCAAAATTTTCAGGTGGAAAATAAAAAATTCTAAGCTAGTAGCAAAAATTAAAAAATGTTTTTTTTAAGAAATAGTTGATTAAGATACAAAATGAAAAAAAAATTAATTTTCATTTTATTAAATTATACAAAAGTATTCCTAAAAGTTGAAAATATTTTTTTTCAGCTCCTTGTATAAATGTTAAAAGATTTTAAAAATTCTTCGTATTAGATAAATTATTTAATTCCAACAACTATATTGAATTATTTTAAATCGACTAGCGAAAAATGATCATATGCGTTTATAAGCTAAAAAAGCATGTTACAAAAGTTATTAAACCCCAGAAGGAAAGATTATTATTTTTAGTAAATATGCACATAGAAACGTGCGAATGAGAGCGTGATCACGTGTATATATTTTCGTGTATTATTCGTACGCGAGCATCTAAACCGCGCGGGATATTTTGGCGCGGTAACCTATTTAGTTTGAAAACAAGAATTTTGATTTTATTTATCCCAAAAAGTAAAATTTATTGTTAATAAAAGTTCTAATAAAAATGACTAGAAAGTAAAAATCACGTTCTATCAACAATATTGTAAAAACAGTAGAAATAAAAGACATCCCATCAAGCGGCGTTTACGAAAAATCTACAATCGTAAAAAGAGACAATATTCGCGCAAAACAAATTCAGCCGAGCAAAACTTTATTCGGCAAACATGTTAAAAACATTGTAAGCTTTCTAAAAACGCAAGCTCAACATACAAAACTAGAATAGCACATAACTTGCCGAGAATTAAATTTTAACTCGCGGAAAATTTGTGTCGATCACCCCATTACAGTTAATCCATTGAAAACCGCGTCACTGTCTCCCAGGACCCCGGATAACTTAATAGAGAAGTAATTTACAGAGAGACGCGAGCGCGCGCATGTCGTGGAATCACTCGTTATCGTGATTGATTTCGCGCCTAATGCCGCCGATGTCATTCGCAGAGTTAATTTCGACCAAAGTCCTCCCCCCCCCCCCACCTTCCCCCTCATCCGCCCCCGAACATAGCTCGGGCGTGTGTAGCCTGTCGTCAAAGTAAGCCGCAAAGATCCCCCCGCCAAGCCTGTAATTCAACAGGCAGCGTAGCGTAAATCGAAATTACTTTCCGTTCGGGGCGTGCGCGCGCGTGCGAGATTCGCTTTTTGATGAATATTACCCTAATATCGTTACGATGAGTCTCTCCCGCGTAACGCCCTACCCACTCTGGCCCCAAGTAATCGAGCGCATTTGCGTTTTTTCTCCCCCTTCCTTTTTTTTTGTTCGCCGCCAGCTTTCTTCTATCCAATTTGCGCGCGGAACGAGCAAAAAAAGGAAACGGCTGGCTGCCCCCGCGCGACGGGAGAGTCGCCGGAGAGAAAGACGGATGTCATCTTCGCGCTATATAGATCGGGAGATGACATTGAACTTCGGGGCGAAGCTAGAGCCGAGGTGAGCGGCTCTCGGCATTAAGTGGCGAGGAAAAGCTTGTTTAATCCCGCGGTTTGAAGAGCCGAAATTCGTCTCGCCGAGCTCAAAGGATTAACCGGCTGAATGTATAATTCGTACTTACTTTACATGTAATGATGAAGTTTCTATCCGGTTAAACTTGCTTTTTGCAAGCCCCGCTAAGCAATGTTCCATTTTCATTCGAGTTAATCCATTCTACAGGTTGTACTTTCGGCAACGCTCTAATAGTCACCCCAAGTCCCGCCGCGCCGTTAAACAACTTTATCGTAATGTATTGTTATTACGGCTTTACAATTCAATCAGTCGAAACTCCAGGCATTCACTTGCATACCAAATGCACAGCGTGAGTGCAGATGTATATAGCAACGACCGCTGCGAGCTTGCAAATTCCGAGTGATCGGGCGCTAAATCAAGCCTGTTTCTTCGCGCCTTTATTAATTTACCAAACTTTCTCCTTGCTTGCGGCGCATCGCAATTTTTCAAGCTCCCGAACTAAATAATTAGCCCGCGCGCTCGGCATTTTTCGAGCTTTAACTTTGTTGCCAAGCCCCGCGCCGCTGAATACCCCGGCCAAATTAGTTCAAAGCCTGCTCCCCGGCGTCTTTTCATTCAGCCAGGGATGCGCGCCCGCCAAACGCTCGACGCGCGCACAACGGCAAAGTTCGCGCCCCGCATTTTTGCATCGCAGACTAGCGGCGGCGCGAGGGTATAAGCTATGAAACGAGCCGCGCGCGCGTGCTGTGGGGCTCTCTCATTGTGCCGGGATGTATGGACCATTTTCGGGATAAATTTTGCTCGACCGCGCAAATACTTAACATTCCGTGAAAAATTACTTGGACTTTTTGTCCGATCCGTCGTATTATATTATCAGGCAGTGGTGAAACCGAACAAATGGCCGGCTACGCGGCGATGTGGCATGAATGATTGGGTACTGTTCAGATTTGAATTTCTTTGAGGGGCTTGGATATTAATGGCTGTCCATTTATCTCGTATAACCAGTAATGCAACAAAGGGCGCGGATCGCGCGTATAATAATTGTACGGGCTGGTACATTGTAAAACCGTATTTTAAATTATCATTTCGTTAAAGTATAATTGATCGCTTTTGTTCATTGTATCAATATTAGATTTTACCGTAAAAACAGTGAAGCCGACTATTTTTCACGTAACAAGCCCCTTTCCGCATTCAACAGCGCGGTAACGAAATTCATTCTGAAATTACAATTTTCCAACAAATCGCGCATGAATTTTTCAATAGCTATCGGGTCTCCCAATTGAAGCACGTACGCGGGAGGGTATCGAGCGGGAGGGCCTATAGAGCCGAAGAAAGCTCTCTCAGCCGCGTCGTTACGACGAAAATCGATAATCATATATTTCCAATTATCTTGTTACATACGCCCGCGCTCGATTCTCATTCTTCTCCCCGTAGCCGAGAGCAACAAATATTCCCGTATATTCGGCAGCGTCTGCTGGCTAGTAAAGCGGTTAAAGCAGCAAATACCCCGGAATTACAGGCGCGTAAGAACGCATAGCGATCAAAATAAATTGCGGGCATCTTCGTGTAGGGGGATAAAGTAGCTTCACGGAAAAGCGCACGAGTCTCCACTCTGTCTCTCCCTCTGTCTCCCATACACAGCTCGTGGAACTTTAATTCCCGACTCTCGGAATCTCCCCCTAAAACCCAGTGCGCAAGTATCCAGGCTTGCTTTAGCGAGTGCAAGCCGAGCTGGCTCGTTACTCGCGGTCCGTGAGTTTCGTCGGAGAGCTGGGCTGTGGCTCGTCGCGCCTGTAAGCCAACGGCGGCCGAGTGCAGGCTCCGCGGATAACCGATAAAAATCCATCGAGCGCGCGCGCACTGATCCCCCGTTCCGAATGGAAATCCGAATGTATATAGGAGAGAGGAAGACGGCTTCCTCGGGCCGAGCTCGCGTTATTGTGACGAATGCCAATTTCGCGCAACACACGCGCAGAGCCCGTCCCTTTCCTCGTAGACACTTTTTTTTACTGCCACGCGCGCGCGCGCGGAACGCACCGGGGGAAATCAAATAAATCCGGATTTCACGAGGCCATTGTCGTATAACAGGCTGGCCCCGGTGAGCGAGCGCGCGAAAATGACATGAAAAGCGCTGGAACTGCCACCGTTGGCTCCCTTTGTTTTCTCTCTCTCTCTCTATCCCTCTCTCTGTTTACCTCCCCCCCCCCACTCTCTCTTGCTGCTGCTCGTAGTTATAAGCGCGCATCATTGCTCCTGACTATCGGGACGGATGTAGGCTGCGCTCGAACCCATAAATTAGGACGGCTTTGCCCGAGCGAGCGAGCGAGTTACCGGACTCATGTAGTGTACAAGGCGTCGCGTCGATGTATAAATTTGTAAGGCGCTCGGCCTGACGTTCATGTATCATAAAACGATTAATATCCGGCGTAAAAAAAAAGTATATAACGCCCGGGAAAACTGGCTTTGATTGAAACAGATGTAAATCGTTCCTATAAATAACCTTAAGTTGAAATTACAGACCGATCTGATTTGCATCTTTAGTGCGCAGCTGTAATGAAAAAGAGACGCAGCTACGGTGCTGCAATAAAAAGGAAGTATTGAATAAAAAAAAGCAAATTAAATGTATAATTTCCAGAGGAAGATTCCAGGCGCGGCATTCATGCCTGCAGATTGATGCGATTTTGTTCCTGCATTGTTGTACGAGGAAAATTCGGTCAGCTCGCCGAAAGATTATTTACTGCGAAACCTTTTGCGTACTTAGTCACCCATGAAAAACATGAATTTTCCAGTGCGTCGACCGACGGAAAAGCGTACCGGGTGCGCTCTCGTTTTATTGTCAGTTGGGCGGACTTTTTACTCGTTTGAGGAACGTCAATCAGTGCGAGCTCTGTATATATAGTCGTGATAAGTCGGCAGAGATTTTATCCCGTTGAAACTGGATTCACGGACCAAAAGACTGCGGATTAAGTAAGGCAGCTTTGATAAAACGAAATTATCATTAAAAAGTTGCTTTGCGCCGGCATCGCTAAAGCTGCGAACTGAAAAGTTCGCGTTTACACTTTGATGCGTTCCTGTCCGTTTCAGAAAATGTAGAATTTTAATGTTTGAGCGTCATAAGGGGAAAGGCGCGAGAAGCGAGCCTTTAATTAAACCGGTATTAAAAGTGCAGCTCAACTTGTGACAATAAAAAATATTTTCCAAAAGCCGAAGCAGCCGCTTTTCACAGCAGCCATCGGAAAGTAGGACAGCAGCCGGCTCTTGATAGGGTGCCCTTGCTCTATATACATGCAGTCCGAAAATTGCGCCCATCACGCGCTAATATCGCATTAATAAAAGCCGAGCATCAGCAAGTGTATAACGCGAGCGTGACAGGGGCGCCGGTGCAAAACTTATAACGCTCGCAAATTCGCAATTTACAATTTAATGCGCCTCAAACACGATGTTCCGAGAGTGACTCAACATGTGAGCGTGCAATTTAGCCAGCCGCTCTGGCGGTGGGGGGCAAAGAGCCAAAGACCCCCACCTCGGCCAATAAAATACGGTAGCTACATTTTGAGTGTGAGAGAGGGACAGGAGCGGGGGGGGAGAGAGATGAGAGAGAAGCAGCAGTGCGCGTGACACCCACGGCTAAATCGAGCGCTAAATGATGCAAATCACACGCGCAATAACCGTATAACGCACGCCGGCCGCAAGTAATTGGCCGAGCGAGTCCCGAGGTGGCGAATAAAAATCACATGTGCATGCGCAGTTTGCGCCTAGATTTCAGGCATCAGCTCCCCCGAAGAGCAGAAATCGCAGGCTCACGGCATAAAGGGCCATTTTTCATCGCGCGGGTAGCTAGCTTTGCTATGTATATGCCTATATACGTATCCATCGCTCAGAGGCGACGAAGCGCCAGCTTGTTGCACTGAGCGCACAGACACACCCACACCGACGAATTTTCCCTGAAATTTACGGGACTCGCGCGGTACAGTCAGCTAGTTGGCCGCTTTCGTGCGTGAATTCTGAGCCTGGGCCAACGTTGCCTCTTGCTCTCTCCCTCTCTGCGTTCTCTGTATTACGCGCATTTTGGCAGGATGGAAAGCGCTGCGAGAGAGAGAGGGGCAGGGTAGAATGGACTCTTGCGTGTTTCGCTGAGCTTTCGCCGGAAGAGGAAGTGCAAACGAAAAACGGACGGACAGTGAAAAAGGGGAGGTGTATACTAATTTGCTCTCCGCCGCGGTGGGATGAGGGAAGAGCGCGTTGTTGAAGATTTTTCAAACTGCGCGCCGGCGAGCTTTGCTTGAGGAAAAATTGAGATTTAAATGCTGAAATTTCGCTGCGCGAGGGAGCACGCGGCTCGTTTGTTTTCATACTTCCGCTTCGGACAGTTTTGAATTATTTTTTTAAACTTTGAAACTACTTAAAACAATTTTTCCGCTTTAGAATATCAGAGGAAGATTTTGTTTGATAAATAAACTTTGGAAACGAAAATCTTATTAGTAAGGTCAACGAAAATATAATTTAATCTCTCTTCTTTACATTATTTTCATATTAAAACTAAGAGTCGCTATGTAAGTCAACAATGTTTTATTACCACGATTTTATTGATAATTGAAGAAGTAATTTACTTGAAAGATTAACTATCCTTACAGTTCTAATACAAACTGCGAGTACTATTTTACGATTCTCAATTAAAGTCTAACAAAAGGATATCTTTCCGCAGTTATTACTGCAAATAAACGAATCAGATTACATTAATTAGATTAAATAAAATATATTTAAGATCAATCACATTTATTTTTAGACATTTGTCAACAAATTAATAATATATTGAACAATAATTGATATATATATATAAAAATGTCGTTTCATTTTCCAAATACCTTCATCGCAATCTGTTGGTATTTTTGGTTGATTTTTATCGGAATTTAATGAATAATGCATTTTAAAGGCGAGAGAAAAAGTTTAATACACAGTAAATTTGCCGACTTTCAAAAATTGAGAAAAAAGTTATTCACTACACTAGAAAACTTCATATTCACAGATTATAAAGCTCATCAAATATACTTTATCGACTTATATAGGTAATATTGGAAAAAGCATTAATGCTTTGTGAGAGCAATATTTCATTCTAAGTCGATTTTTGGACGGCGAAAGCAAATTTCGGACTCGTAACATCGAAAGTCGCGCTGACGACGCAAACGATATTTTGAGTATCCACGTAAAGGAATATATAAGCTTTTATAGTTTGCAGGAACTCCGATAAATATTAATATGTATGTTAATAGCTCGATACTGTCCACGTTATCACTTGCGGAGTATTGACCCGGTTTTTCTTGAGAAACTTTCCCTGCCAGCTATTCGCAAGTTGGCCATGATTTTTATCCAAAATTAAAAAGCGCTTTCGTGCTTTAAAATTCTTTGCAAATTTCATTGATCTTGGGATCTGAATTTCAACGGGCTTCTTTTAAAAAGATTTTTCTTTATAATCTAGGCATTGAATGCAAGAGCGAAAACTACTGTTAGGTTAACCGTAAGTTTTGACTTCGAAAAAAAAATTGATTAAGACGTAAACATAATAAATTTAGTATTTTCTATATTTAGACACGCGCGATCATCGAGCAACGATTCTGAATTTAAATAAATAATATTCAACATCCAATTTCAGCTACTCACTTTATACTCATAACGAGCGTTAGGCAATCATCATTCAACGTCAACTAGAGGCCGTCTAATAAGTATTTTTTAATTTCCTCTCTCGTTGCAACACAAATGACTCTTCGATCCGGGCCTGCAATTTAAATCAGCGCTCGCGCGAGCCTCGTAATTATACGTGCAAAAAAGCTGAAATTCCGCGACCAGAGCGCAACGCGGCCGCCTTGATCCTTATAGTCCTTACAGCCGTAAAAAAAGGCGCTGTACTTTTTCCAATAATATTTTCTCTGTCTCCCTCGTAAAAAAGCCTGGCGATCGCGGAAATATAATGGATGGAAATATCGCCAGATTTTATGGCCACGAGATGCGTGCGAAATAAAATACGCACTTTTTTTCTTTCGCACTATGCCCTGCCTAGGCTGTATAATAAAAATTATTCCATCTATCTATCTATTCTGCTTTATTTTTCCGTGCGAATGCCGCGCCCGCTGACCGCGCGCGCACGTTTCTGTATTACGCAAAAATATTCAAGTCCCGCGTTTTGATATAACCAGCCGGTAACGAGGATTAACACTTACAGCGCGCTTTCACGCGTTTTTCATAATTACGAATAACATGATAAATCACCGCTTCGAGGTTCAAACTTTCAGCTGCGGCGGTGCGGCTGCGTTACCGTGATAGCCGGGGCTGCCCGGGATTTCTCAGCCTTGCGCACTTTTTAGCGCGCGCGGGGGCCTCGCCGAGGCAGAGCTGCGAAGGGGAGTTTACTTTGCGATCTTAAGTAAGAATTAAACTCTTAAATTATGAAGTTTGGATTACGAACTTTTCTCAGCGCTACACTATACTGAGTACTGCGTTTCAGCTTGATACAGGAGTTTGAATAATTTTTACTGGGTTATTACCTGAATCATGTTGATGTGTTATAACGTAATATTCATAAAACCTGGTATATACGTATTTGTATATAAGATTTTTAATTTTGTGTAATGCTTCATCACGAAAGCTTCTTTTAGACAAAAGAATGTAGAACGTCAGATGAAAAAGATACATATAATCTTGAAAATTTTTCGTAAAAAAAAAGTAAAATGTAACGGTCATAAACAGCACGCGCCTTAAAAACACAAGCGCTCCTCCCCGTGATCTCCGGGTGTGTGATTTTTTCTACATTTTTTTGTTCCATGTACTGCGCTCGTGGCAGCGCCCGTGCATTCGTTCCATACTTCAGTTTATTTTTACATATTCGTGGAGGAAATCTTCCTGCTCCTTGAAATACTGATTTTAACTTGTAATATTCCCTGTTTGTTCTTTTCAAAGAGAAATATGGCCTTTTAGGTTCATCGAATCAATACCTGCCGGCAGAGCCTTATGAGTTTCGCTCAAAGAAAAATGCCGCTGGATCGTGTCGATATGTATATTTTTTCTCGAAGACTTTGAGTCATACATACACGCCGTATCCATAAGTGCCGATGGACAAAAAAGCTCGGGACAAGGCAATAAAAAAGTACAGCCGTTTGAAATTGAAGTGCTTTATTTTTATTGACAAACGTGTATGAAACTCGCGTGTGCGCCAGAATTGACCCACAGAGAGAATGAACTCGACGTCCACCAAAAGAAAATGAAAGATTATTGACGGAAGCGGGAGGAAAAAATACGTGAATGCACGTCAAAGAGTTTAATGCAAATTCTCTCGAAAAGAGGACGATTTTTTAAGATAAAAAGATGACACTTCTGTAGGTGTAAACTCATGGATAAAAAAAAATCACTAATAATTCATGGTGAATTTCGTGCGTATACGTCATGTGACGTGCATTGTATTCATTCAACGATATAATTCACCTTGTATGTGGACTAGACAAAAATAACACGTAATAGCTACATCGCATGTTACATCAGATATAAGTGAATTCTAGATAAACTTTCTAAGTTATATAGAATTCCTTTCTAAACCTTTGCACATCAGGGAAAACAATTGACGAATAATTATTGAAACTTGTAAAGGATGATCCTAAAATTTGCCTAAAAAATAAGCAAATAAAATGTATTTGTCAGTTGATTAATTAATAAAAATATCACGAATTTTATTTAAAGTTATAATTAATTAGACGAAGTTATGAAAATATTAAAAAAATAAGCTTTATAATACATTAGGTTTTAAAAACGCATTAAGTAGATACAGGCGGGTATGGTAAGACAGTATACATTCCTTCAATGGAAAAAAACATCCCTTAAAACTTAAATGTTTTACAAATAATAATTGTCTGTAGTTAAGGTATTATTGTTATACAACAAGTATACACTTAACAATTTAATTAATTTTTACGAATCTTAGTTGCGAAGAACTATATTTTTTTAAAAGTAGTCTAGTTTATTACGTAAATATATGTTATAAATTACTACATTCTTAAACTAATTCATAACTCTTTAAAATTATTGTTTACTATTTTGAAATGACATAACGAAAGTACTCTTTGCAACAGGACAATAGCTAATGTCGAATTGAAAAAGTAGCAAAATTTTATTCAGAGAAAATTCTACATAAAATCTGCGACAATGGGCAATCTCTAGAAAGGGTATCTAATGGTCACGTTTTGAAATTTTATTCAAACATCTTGGTTATGCATGTTATAATAAATATATAAAGCATATTATTAAAATGTGTTTTCAATTTTAAGATAAAGCTAATTATCTTAAGTATGAATCTAAAGAGTTAACACATTTACAGGATTTGAAAATTTTTATAATACTCAACCAATGTTATTTAATTATTTACTTGATGTCTTTCATGCCAGTACAAAATTTAATAATCGTTTTTGCTTATTGACAATTGTATTAAAGCGCTTTAAATTCAAAATTATACTTTAATTCACATAATTTGAATTCGTATTTTTATAATAATTGAAGAGGTGTATAAAAAACTTAAAATTATTCAAATCAAAATATACTTTTGAGGCCATAAATTAATAATTAATTGTTTTATAATATTTTCTCTGTTATGTTTTAAAGTAAGGGTTCCTCTGCATTGTATTTTATATAAACAATTATTTATTTATTATTAATTTATTATTCTTCACTCATTAACGAAAACAGTGGATATCTTCATTTCTTCAAAATTGTGTAAAATTATAGGTTAGGTGAGGATTGGTAAGAAAATTGATCATTATTAAGTTTAATTATTATCTTTCATATGAAATAAAATTCTTTTCAGTTATAATAAATTTTTTTTTGTTTGTATTATTTATTGCACGGTAACGGTAGATCTATGAATTGGAATTTTAGGATTGTACTTACAGCAAAATAATCAGTATTTTCATTTCATTTATTTGGTAATCGGTATAAAGAAAAATTTGGAATCGAAAAAATATTAGAATTAATATTATTATTTTTCAAAAATATTTATAAAGTATATAAAATATTTGGCTTATTATACCAAAAATATTATATAGATCATGATAAAGTATTCTGAAAATAGTTCAATTAAAACAATGTCTTTATGAAAAATTTGCTAAAATCGCATGTATATTATAAGTATTAAATTAGCATGAAAATGATGCGTAGCAAATATGGACGCGTTAAACTTTTAACAAGTAAAGTTTTAAAATTTTGCATAGCTGACGTGCATATTAATTGCAACTCTGCTAACGAACCAAAAATTGCCCTCGTCACAATAATAATTTCGTCAGGTTACTCGTTTCCAAAAAAAAAAAAAAAAAAAAAAAAAAAAAAAAAAACTATCCCGCACAATGCAATCCTCAAAACGAGCCGAATTTATTTAACATAAAGCTGAAATTCAGCGTCTTCATTACTCTCGGCTATTATAAATTTTAATTCTTGGGGAAAGGAGAGCGGCGGGGACGAGAGCAGACAAATCCTCGATCATTAATAACAAGGCGCTGTCAGAATTTCACAATTAATTACCCCACTCACAAATTGAAGCACAGGCCCTCTTATCTCGCCGGCCGATTAATAAGCCGCGACTGTGGCGACGCAGCGCAGCAAACTTTGCCGCGCTACTTAGGACGATTTAATTCCCCCGGGGCGCAAACTTCCGCGTGGCTTTCACCGGCCTCTCCTCTGCACTGGTACCGCCGTCTTCGCCTCCGCCAGCAGATCGTTCGTCCTCGATCCCGATCGCAGACCGCTGCGACCAGCTCCCGAAACTCAACGAGCTGTCCATCCTCAACTCGGCATCAGATTTTTCTCACCTCTCCCTCCTGCCTTGTTTTTCTCTTTCGATCACCGAACTGGACAGTTGGAATGCGCACTCGATCAAGAAACCAGCGAAGGGTATATAATCGCCGACGCGCGCGGCTCAGTGTCGGAGCAGCCACTGAGGCGCCGACGGCGCGACTCGCTGCCGAGCGCGCGTATCAGCTGCCCCCCCCCCCTCCCTTCATTGCTCGACTCTCTTTCTCAGCCCCCGCGTGCGCGCGTCCTGTGTGTGTCCCTTTTCGCGTGCGCGCCGCAGAGAGCCCTACACTCGTATTCTCGCCCAGCTCGCACGACCGTGAGACCCACACGGGAAGCAAGCCTGTATACCAGTAGCCAGGTTTTGCACGGCACCAGCTGTGAATATCGCCCCCCTCCCCCGGCCGCCAGCGCGCTAGCGTCTTCTTCACCTTTTTTTTCTGCCACCAGAGCCGCTCGTTCTCTCGCCGCCTTTTTTTCGCTTCTTTTCTTCTGCGCCCCGCCTTTCTTTGGCTCCCTTTTTTTTTTATTTTCGAGGTCTCTTGCTCTCTTTCTCGGCTGGCTTCTTTTTTATTTCGTCGCGCGTAATTTTTAAACATTCTTTCTTCGACCGGCGCCGCTCGGGCAGAGCGCGCATTTTTCGGCAGCGTTTTTTTAAGGGGTTTGCTAAGAGAGGGTATGCGTAGACTAATTTGCTGATAATGGTGGGTAATTTTCTTGAAGTATGCTTCTTAGAATATTCTGTTTTCTTTTCTTTCGTTTTTTTAAGGACTGTACAGGAGATTAACAAGAGAAAACGAAAGTTTTTATAAAAAAGTATTTTCACTTTTTGAAAATCACTTTATTTTATTTATAATTTATTGTTATAAATTTTTGTAGCTCAATAAACCTGCCTAAAAATTATTCATGAGTAAAAAAATTTTAGTATAAATAAAATAACAAAGAAATTGTTAATTAATAAAAGTTAATGTAGGTATATCAGCAAGCAATTATTTTAAAACTTCCGAAATAATACATCATTTATTAATCTAAAATCAAATAATTCTACATTAACATTACATTTTTTTGTCAATGTTTATACAAGAGTATTTAATTAATTAAAATTTTCAATCACTTTAAATGTAATATTGAATTTATTGACCTCACTTTTAATGGAAGGGCCAAGAGCAACAGACTGACATTAATTTAGATACAATTAGTCTTAATTGCACTTTAAGTTACTTCCTTTAGACAAACAGATGGAGGAAGAACAATAAACATAGATCTTCAGCAATTAGATCTTCGAAGTATATTTTTTATTTTAGTTGTACGGTAGTTCCTTAAAGGGCGAAAGAACGAAATTCAATTTTCACTTCGAATTAAAATTTATACCTGAACGAGGTTTAAATGATAAACATTTTATTTTCAGATGTGCTTTTCATTTACTATTTTATAGATATTAATGAAAAATTTTTATATGTATGTATATAAATACAGAGATAGTACATTTTAAGGGACTTATCTCGGCTTTGACGCAAGAGGGTTAAAGTACTAAAACTAATTTACGAATGCCCAAACTTTAAAGCCGCAAATTCTATAAACTTTGGAAAATGAAGGCGTTTATCTGCGTTCGAATTATTCTATTGCTTACGTAAGTTTTGTCTGTAGGGTTTTGTAATGCAGCCTTAAAACTTTTGAATTGAATGAACTGCAAAGCGAAATTCAGGAAACGAACTAGACCTGTAGTTTATTTTGATTTGTAAAGTCAAATCCATTAGGTACAAATGCCTTGTATTTAGACTGCTTAATTTAGCACATTTTTGTTACCGAGAAATAAATACATTTTTTATTTTACGGAAACTTTCAATCAACATCTAAAGCTTCGCTTACCAGGAGATTATCACATCTTCGGATTTCAGATCTTAATGAAACTTTGGGATATATTTTTAGGCACTAAAAAATAAGCAAAGCCATAGTCAGAAGATCTAGCGCTTCGGTAAACAAAAGTTACGAACTTTTGCAGTCTTATTTTAAAGAAAATATGAAAAAAGAGCTTTTTCTGGAAATGTGACTAATTTAGAGTATAAATGTTCTAAATCAATTTCCATGGAATAACTGTAATCAAAGTAGAGAAATTAAGTTTCAATTTACCGTTTTCAGAATAAAGAATTAGTAATTAAAACTAAAGTTATGCTTGTTTAAAATTGTGAAACGAAAACACATTTATTAACTATAAAATGCTGCAGGTTGGAATTTATATGATTTTTGGTACACTTATATTGCTGAACTTTAAACAAGCATAACTATGGTTCTAACTATTAATTCTTTATTCTGAAAACGACAAATTGAAGCTTAATTTCTCTACTTTGATTGTAGTAATTGGAAATTGATTTGGGATATTTATACTCTATATCCATAATAATTCAAGATCTTTTTTCACATTTTCCTTAAAATAAGACTGCAAACGATCGTAACTTTTGTTTTCCGAAACGCTAGGTCTTTGCTTTGCTCATTTTTTGGTGGCTAAAAATATATCCTAAAGTTTCTGGAGGTGTGACACTCCCCTGGTTAAACATTAAATTTTTAAAGACAATTTTTTAATTTTTAGTTTTAACTTTTTCTAAAATTTTATTTTCAATCTGGGATTACTTTTTGTTTTTATTATAGAATTTACTTATTATATTTTATCCTAATGGTAATAATTATACCATTATATTATAATCGTATCGTTTTCTAATACGAATCACAATGAAAATTTTTATATTTAAATTAAATAAATATCAAAAACTTATATTTAATAATCCAACAAAAATAGCTGCTCGTAGCAACATTTTGGTTCTAAAAGGGAATAAGTAAAGAAGCATGTACAGCACTTGATTACGATCGTTAGAACCAAGGATAATCGATCGTTACCGACAAAAATAATAACAATCAGTAATCACCGTACAAAAGGCTCTCATTTTATCAAAGATTATCAAACTCGCTATCGCGAATTTGATATATGAGCTTTCGCGGGTCACAAATCGGTTTTCCATGCGCGAAAGAGCCTTAGAAACCTAAACTCCCCGAAGGTAGTAAGCTATTGCTTCATTTCCGTTGTTTGCTTTGACAGGTCGGAGCTTTGCCTTTCGCGCGTGATAGTCACTTTGACTTTGATAGAGAAACAGTGCACACTTACACCCCGGTGCGAATGCCAAATTTCCGAAACCCGCAAGCGATCCATAAGTATATGCATATATGCCATTGAACGCTAATATTAATTTCACGCTGCTGAGTAGAATTTAATTTGCTATATATGCTTTCAATCTCTTCGAGCGATCAGGAATTTAACGATTCAGTTAATCGCTCAACCAAACAATACCCTCTACCTAAATAGTTTAATTGTTGATACAAAGCATCGGTGGGGCTCTGCAGCAGCAGTACTTATATAAACTTTGCAAGCGCAGTGAATTAGTGACATGGCACGTCAAACACTGCGATTGCACGCGCGCCAGAGAACGCGGCTTTCATTTGGCGCGTGACTCGGGGGAAGCACAAGGATGAGTCGCGCAATAAACATTGCCGAGTTATCGAAGTATGTTAACCAATATTTGCTGTTTTAGTGCACACACCCTTTATGGATGCAATGTCCTCGTAATAAAATACAGTGCTGTGCTCTGCAGCAAAAAGTTAAAACGAGAATAATATATTTATAGGCCAAAAGTTTTCCGTGATTTACTTCCGATTGTCTCTCTTCGATCACAAGCAATTGTGAGTATGTTTGAGTATGCTTGTGTGTGTATGTGTGCGCATGCGCATGTATGAGGGTGTGTTAGAGAGTGATAAAGTGGTTGATGTAAATGCCAAGCGAAGATTTACAGTCAGTGATTTGTTTAAAATGATCCCTGCTTTCGCGTTAACACGTCGACTATAGCGTTCATGCCGATAGGCTAAAAGCCTCCTCTGTAAAATAACTGCTTTTGTAATAGCCACGGCACACTTGGAGCTGCGTGCTTACGTATCTAAGCTGGCTGACGTTTCTTGATATGGATCAATTTATATAATATGAATTAACGGTGATTGCTCGGTCAATAACCTTCTGCCGTTAGAATTATAAGATCAGTTTTTTCGACGCAAAAAAGTGAATATTTGGTAGTTTCTATACCCACTTTAACTTTTCACGGGCGTTTGTTTTTACGAAAAAAATAAAATTATAAATTCATGCTCTTTAGACATAGCATTATAAATTATGATAGATGTTTTTTATAATATTTTTATGAAATTTTCAATTATATGTATAAAACAGTTTTTAATGAAGTTGCAGTATAAATGAGTTAGGAGAACTTAAAGTTTTAATGAGTGGCTTCCAGTGTGGGCCACCCACAATACTCAATATTCCTTTCACCTGCGTTAGTTGAAACTTAGTAATTGGGAATTGCGGGAGTCGTTGATTATATATGCTTGGGATAGTGAAAATTTATAACGGCTGATTAAAATTAGCGTATTATCTTGTTACAGTTCAATCAATTATAATAAATAATAAAGAATATATATGTGTGTGTGCGCGTGTATGTGTATGTGTGTGTGTGTGTGTGTGTACAAAAATTTCATTAATGAAAATTAAAAAAATTTTGAATTACTTACGAAGTTAGTTATCTTTACTTATACAAATTTTTCTCAAAGTAGAATTTAGCTAATATATCTTTTAAATATGTGAAAACGATTATGGTAATTAATAAGACATGATGATTAAAAATATAATACTGTATCAGTATTATTATCGACACTTGATCAATCAATAGTAACATTCGAAAATACATAACAATAACCGACAACTCATTTTTTAAAAGTAAATAATAGTTTACAAGAAATAGATTATAAAATAACAATATTATCAGTATTATTTACAAATAAAATTAAAAAAATTATTATTTACTCTACTTTGTAAGACTTTTTTATGAAAATAAAACTTCAATTCAATAAGGCTTTATTGATAGTTGATTTCTATGAAAGAGTATAAAATGTATACAATCGATTCCTAGAAAAGAGAATATTAAAAAGTGCGAGGAGTGCAAGTAATATGAAATTTCATATCAACAAGTTTAGCAGGGAGTAAGCGCATAAGTAAACGTATTAGAGCAGCAGGAATTAGAGTATCACGGCTACAGAGGTGAAAGAATTGAGACTTCATTCACCATTGCGATCACTTGCATTTTAAATCGAAAGTGCTTACGAGCTAGGGAAGTTACCATCCAAAGGAGATTGGAACTTTAGCTGTTCGGACGAGAGGAAAATCACGACCGATAAAAGCCCTTTATTTTCTTCACCCTGTTCTGCGCTTGGTCGGAAGCCACGTTTAGTAGATTGTGAAATAGCAAAAGCAATACGCCATTTTTCGACGAATGGTACTATTTTGTATGACTCGTTTGTTTTCTTTAAATTAATGAGCGATAAGTGCAAAGATTTTCTATAGCCTAACGTAAGTTCAATATCTTATTAAATCATAAAAAAACCGCTGCCAATTCATTGGCACGTAGTTTCCTCAAGATTAATTTATTGTTTCTATAAGTATATTATATAGTTTAAATATTAAGTATGTGCTTTTTTTTAATGATTGACATCTTTATTAAAATTTAAAATAATGATTTTTTTTATTTTCAGGCTTTAAAGATGGTTTTCCCCCTTAAAGATTTCAATTGTTTAAAAGAACTACAATATATTTTATGATTTCTTTATCCCTTTATAAAAAATTAATGTATATTTTATTATGGACAACTTATTCGTTATCTGATTGGCTAAGAAGATACATTCTTTTGATTTTAATACATGAGTTACAAAAAATATGGTGTACACCAAGGGAGAAAATTAGGGGATTAGTTTAAATTTTTTTACTGATATTTTAATTACTAATTTTAATTATATTCTAGATACTTTGGTAGTTTTTTATAGTTTCATTTTTTAATGTGAATTTTAAACTATCAGATTTTTTAAAAGACTTTGTAAATATAAAAATAAACAGCAAGAACACTTTCTCTATATCTAGTAAAGTATAAGATGTTAATAATTCATTTTTAAAAATACATCAAGTCATATTATTTTTCGTTTCGTGATATCCTGATTATATAACTTCTTTTGTATTAGTTTTATTTCACTCCATAAATATTCTTTATAAGTCGGCAGTCGTTTCGGTTTATAAAATATTATAAAATATATTCTGTTATAATAATAACAGAAAATATTTTGTTTGTATGTATATAGTGTATTTATAAACTTATAGTGCCTATAAAATTTTTATAAAAACCTAAAATTAAACCTGCTAAAAATGCTTTGGAAAACTAATAATCTGAGTAGAGAAAAAAAAACTTAAAAGTATAAAAATGTTATGGTTCTTTTATTATAATATATTGTTATGGAAGTTTGATTATAGTTTTCAGTTTCCATGTAGATATTCTTTTACTCTTACAAGTTCTCCAAGTAAACTTTTAGCATAATACAAAACAGGAATCACACCTAGAAGTTTATTAAAAAACAAAATTTGAAGAAAGAAAGAACAAACTAAAGAAAACTCTTTAAATAAATTATTTTATATTCTATGTTGTTTTTAAGTATACCTTTAATCTCAAAATTAGCTTTAATATTATAAAAACTACTCTTTCTAATTGGAACTTTAAGTTAAGTGATACATTAATTTTCAAAATTGTTAAACGGTAAAACGTAACTGAAAATTCAAATCTTTATATTGGGTACGATATTAAAGTTATACAGTTTTGTAAACGAACCTGTAGATACATAATCAGCGTGTGAATTTTGAATACTGATTATTCTTTCGTTTTAACGTATTTTAAAAATTCAAATTTCAGAGTAAAACATCGTTACAACTCATCTTAATTAGAAACAGTAAAAAACCGGTACATTATGTACTTTAGAAAGTCAAGTAGTTACATCCCAAAAGCCCCTTTTCACCGTAAAAGCAGCGTTTCCCGCCGATTTTCAAGAAAAGCCATTTCGCATATTCTGAAAAGTGCGAGCGAGAAGCGTCTTTTTTATGCAAAGTAGGCGAAGACACGCACGTACGACTAGCATTAGCCAAAAGTGGAATGCGAGAATCACGGCGCCACTTATTTTTATAAATCCCCTCAAAGAGAGCGCGGGCGCGACGTATCTTCCGCTATCATGCTAGATGCTGCAGAATAAATCAGGAAAAAAAAGCGAAAGCGCGAGAATTTACGTTGCTGCTCATATAAAATATTATCGCTCTCGCTAGTGCTACATATAGTCGTAAAAGTTCAACGGTAACGTTTTACTAGTATCGAGATCTCAAACGTCTTTGCTTTGTATATACTCTTTTGATGTTTGTCTACCATTTGCACAACTACAAATTAATGCGCTTGTGATGAGCGAGAAAGCTCGAAAAATTTGCCACTCAACTTGATATTTTTGCGTGTACTATTTGATAAACTTGGATTTGCGTGCTGGGTGAACAATAGAGCTCACTGGCTTCCTTTGAGTTATAAGCGATAACCCATTGCCAATGTAAGTCGATCCGGCTAATCGACTTCAAAGCGAATACTTTTTTAATTAGAACGCGCTCAATCGATTTAACAATCGGTTATCACTTTTAATTGTAGTTCATGAATTGGGCAAATTCGAACTTGTTTTTTTTTCTAGTTTCAAGGCGTCATAAAGTTTTGATTCATTTAGGTTTGAGATGGATAGAAATTGTTAACTAAAAATTTTGAATCAAGTTATGTAAACTAAAATCAAACTTTTTATTGAAGGTGAAATTCATTTAAATAGATCAAATTCTTTATTTTTGTCATTAAAAAACATAGCTGTAATATAAAAATAAAATAGTTGTATAAAAGTTTAAAAGAATTTTTATTCGAATTTTCACTGCGAAAAATAAAATTATAACGAAAAATTACGTTATATTTCGAAAGACATATAGACGTATATATTAGTTTGAAATGTTTCTACACTCATTGATCTAGTAAAAACGATAATTTCATTTTATAAATAATTATTTATTTAGAAAAATAAACTATCTATCAAACAAAAATAGTTATATGAGTAAATAAATTTATTTTAAAAAATTATTTCAAATGATTTGCGATCTCATTATCCACGCTTTTTCCCATTACTTTAAATCAGTGATCACGTCATTCAAAAATAGTTCCGCTGCCCAATTTGTGAGCATAAATTGCTGCAAAGCATGCAAAAATCAGTGTTAATGCAGTGTTTCGAAAAAGAAAAAAGAGAAACACCTCCCGGTAGTTTAGCAAGCGAACGTGCGAGCGAGGGACATCATTTGGAAAAGTAGGAAATACGAGCCGTATAATTCGTTGCTGCGGTGATTTGTGTGACATTGAAAGAGATCTCTCCCATTAAAGCTTAAATCGCTCGATTTTCCGTTTCTCGCTCGTTTTTTATTTCTCTCTCTTTTGCGAGCTTTTGCGCCTGGTCTAGCCTTGTACCTGAGGACGAGAAGAATCACCGGCTCTCTAGCTTCCTTCTTCTCTTTTCGTGAGCTAATCATTCTTTTCTTCTCCTTTTCATGTTGTCTTTTTTCTCTATCAAGCGTAAGCTTCGACTCTCTCGTATTCTCTTTCTCTCTCTTCTCTTTCTCCCTCTCCCCCCCCCCCTCTCTCTCTCTCTCTCTCTCTCTTTGAGGCATTACTGAAGCGTGTTGGTAAAATATAGGGGAGGATCACACAGAATCAAGGTCCGATGGTGCAGGGGTACATAAGCAAAAGACTCGTCTCGATTGATATCTTTGGCACGTGTGTAGCATTCGGGTGCCAAATTTCATGAGAAAGGAAGAATTTTTTAGTTACGAAAATGGACTGATTATTATATGCAATTATATACAAGTCTGTGCAATTTCGCAATTAGTTCGCCACGATCCATTTTTTTTTTTTTTTTTTTAATTAAGTACTATTAATAATTAATAGTTCATAAAATTAAATTTAGAAAGATTATTTAAATGGATATTTTGCTTTATTTTTATTTTATTATTATATTTGTTTACATAATTGTATCTTCTTTAATACTTCAATATATGTTAATATATAGCTGTATGGAATGTATAAATATATTGAAGACATAATTTACACATCAGATGTAAATAGATAATGAGCGTCAGGCATATTTGATCATTGTTATTGATTTAATTCTAGAAGCTAATCAAAGACCAAGCTAATCCGGCAACGATTAAATTGCTGCAAATTTTTTAAATATTGATACTTTATAGCGATTTCTTGTATAGCAATAACTATGTCAATTTACGAACGACGATCTGATGATAGTCTTAAATATCTTTACTAAACAGATAAAATCAAAATGATTTCAGCAACTGATTTCAATTGGCAACAAATAAGAGAATGCTGCTTCTCGATACTCTTAAAACACTTAAGTGCCGGATGTAACAAACAACCGATATAACCGCACGACCTACGGATGAATTCAAGCAAAACCAGTTTTTACTGCTTTTGGTACAACGGGGGTGTATCCTTTTCCCCCGGTCCGTGCGCGCACTATCTTCGACCAATGTTTTTATTTTGACACGAGAAAGAGGCTTCGCTTCGTACTCGTCTGGCGCGGAATGTTACATGTGGACTGGTGCGTGTGTCCGGGTGGTAGGCATTCTCTTAGCCGCACTACTAAGTGGCGCTTTTGTTTCAGGAATTTTCAGAAAGTTATTCAATTATAATTTTTATTGTAATTAATTTTACTCTCAGACTATTTATATAAATTAATAAAATTAAAATATTCAGGTTAAAGCTTGTGTTCAAAAGTGCAACATATACACAGCAGACGGTGTGATGATTTTCGACAGAGTCACGTTTTCAACCAAAAACTTGACTGGATAGAATGTACGTTTGCGGCAGTGTAATATTCGAATTAATTTATTCGGCAAATGGCACCAAACGATTGGACGGTTGTGGTTCCGTGAAACGTTAATTAATTGATTTTTAAATAAGTAATTGAACTATTGCTCATGCTTGTCAAAACAATATTAATCTTACCCAGAGAGAAGCTTAAATCTCGGAGTGAAGCTCGCCAGCCACATTGATTTATTTTATCTATCCTAAACGATATAACGTTACTATTACCGCGAATGCACGTGCATGTAATGTACTAACATTGTGGTATAGATTCAATTATTTTCGCAACGCTGTAATTGATTTTCCTGTTAGCAAAGTTGAAGGCGCGCTAAAAACATCATTAAATTTTATTTTTTCAGCAGTAAATTTTGACGTTTCTCTACTTTCTCGTGAAAATTTATTCTAACTGGCCATAAAAGCAGAGAAACAAACACTCGATCAATGGTATTCTCAGAAAAAGACAAAAAGTCCAATAGGGCATAAACGTAACGCACACACTGATCTACAGCCTTCATTGATAAGCACATATTTTGTGAAAAAGGCGCAAACAGAAAACATCTTGGTCATGCGGCTATAAGCGATAAATCCACCAGCAAAGAAAAGGTAATTTACGGGATGTGAGCAGGATATCGCGAGGCAAAAATTTCCCGATCTCTTCCCGCACTCACGCGAGTAGAAGCGATGCCCGGATAAATAACGCAGATGCAATCCGTGTAAGCACAATCCGTGCGCTGTTCTCGTGCATGTGGGTCAGAAGCTGGGCGGTTTCGATCTTGCCCGCCTGCTCGCATCGTCTTGGGGGCTTCTGCTGATGCACGCAACGAATTTATCGTTGTACCGATATTAGCATCTACGCTATCTCGCGTTTACGTGACTAGGGCACCCTCTTTGCGGACGCCGCGCGGCTGCAATTTATATAGCTTTCGCGCGTCCAGCGAGTTGCTTCTGCTATTTTTTATCGCCAGAAATGAAAATAAAAATGTGAAAAAGTTAAGCAATTGATTAAGAGAGAAAGATGCTTCATTGGGATGGAAAAGCGCAAAGAGAGTTTATTATTAATTTCTTAAATTTTCAAATAATATTTTTTAAATGAATGTAGTGAATGATGCCTTTGATTTTTCGAATGACATCTATGATTCTTTCTTTAATCATACGATGTAAAGAAAAATAAAATGAAATATTATATATCAGATATCACTTATTTTTTATACATCAATTTAAAGAATAAGTAATGTCTGATATTTAATCAATATATTATCGTTATTTAAAAAAATTTTTAATGAGATTCAAAGGGTTACATATTGATCTAAAAAATGGCACCAAATATGATTCGCTCCTTATATATTCTGCAATAAATTTAAGCGACAATATGTTTCATGTATACTCTATCACAATTCTATATGCCGGAATGTTAATTTGAATTTTTGAATTTTTTTTGTGATAAGGTATAGAAAAATACTCCCTGTCTCGCTCTTCTTATGGTGAAACATGCCGTGATAAACTTACTTCAACAAAATTTAAAATATTCAAATGAACATTCCGGCAGATAGTATTGTTACCGAGTGTATATAAGTTATTCTTTTTAATAAGAAATCAGAATATTTTTAAAGTTTCATGACAAATTAACTTCCATTTTTAAACAATTTACGTTAAGTTTACAATTTATCGTAAATTATTATTATTTATTTAAAACATTTATTTCATTTACATATTTCTATTTTGTGCATTCTATGTGATTCCAAAAAACAAAAAATAAAAAATCCAACGATTATTTTTTATTTGCTGTGGTATCAAAATATACTGCAAGACTAACCAAATTCCTGGATTTTTCTTGCCCCGACTTGCGTGCACACGTGCCAGAGGAGGATGGGCCAGTCATTAAACAAGCGCTTTATAGCTCCGAACCGTGGGTTGCTTGGCTCTGGCCGACGCGGTCAAGCGCCAAGTCTTTCGCTCCGACCAATAAACGCGTATTTTGCAAATCGTCCGCCCACATGGCGATTTGTGAGAAGCTGCTATTTTACTGTTCCTCTTTTCCTCTTTCGCACTTTGTGGTAGCGACAATATTTCTTCGACCCCAAAGTTATCCAGGATGCATCGTGCACCAGAGTGCTATATATGCGGCTGCTTTTATCATCACATCTACTTACAAAAAGCTCGAAAACTTTTAGGGTTTAATAAAATTGCCTAGAGGCTTTCATAATATTGGGCTCGAGCTATGATCATAAAGTACATTTTCTGAAATCTTAAAGACGTTTGAAATTATTTACGTAATATTACGTAGTTACAAATGTTCTTTCGCTTAGAGGAAATATAATAGGCGCCTTGAGGGGCCTTGCATGCTTACTGTTGGAAACTTTTTTTAATATACAAGTTAAATCCAGCGCGCGCCTTATATCTAACCTAACCTAAACTTAATTCTTGCGCTCATCGTAGACGATCAATCAGAGTGGAGCCTATGGAAGTTTCAACGTCCTGTGATGCCTTTTTTAAGAGAGTACAGTGGTTAAAAAGATAAATAAAAAGTTTTCTATTGTTGATTTCATAAATTACATATAGAAAAGTATCAAAAATTTATTTACATGAAAAGCTGCTGAAAACTGAACACACACACGTACACTAATTAAAAGGTATACCTTCACAAGATTCTGTATCAATTTGATTTTGAAGACTACTTATACTTTATTTGATTGCTAATCTACACCAATATTTGCAAAGACTACTGTACAGATACTACAGACAAAATTTTATGCTAAAATATTGATTTTTAAGTTTGCGAAAGATCATCCGTTAACAAAGCTTCAGAGTTACTATCAATGTTTCAAATTTCTTTCAAAAATTGCTCGAATGTATTATTCCAATTCTTAAATAACAATACAATTTACTTCTGCAAGTTACTTTTTTAAAAGTATATAAATCAGTCATGTCATACTGTTTAAAATGCTGACGTAAAGTAATTTGTAACAATTTACGAAAGGAAACAATAAAATTTAAATAATTTCAAGGTTTATAAAACAAACAGAAACTTTCATCTTTGTCAACTTCGAAATGACAGTTTCACTCGTATGATGAGTAATGGAGAAAAACAATTTTAATCATTTTTTCTATTTCTAAGCGAATAAAATTTTCAACTAATGTATAAATAATATATAAAGAAATGCTGCATCGGCTTTGTTTACGCCTAAATAAATTGAACGTAATAGAAAACCGGATGAAGTGGTCATTTGCATAGGTGTATATCCAAAGGAAGCAAGATCGCTCCCTCAGGCGAATCGCAGCAGATCATCGAAGTAGGAAAATCCCAACTCAGGTTTTTCCTCTGTCTGATGCATGCTCTCTCCGCGTATGCAAAAAGCCGCGATTTGTTATTCTCTCTCTTTTTACTCGTTGCCGCTTTCTTTTTCACTTGCGGCGAGCAGTAGACGCGGCGCGGCTAGATCGGCTTGATAGTGTCGGGCGCAGAAATTGGGGTCGAAATTTAGAGGCCACTTTTGGCACAAAGTACCCGTCTCATCCATGATTGCTGCTTGCTTTTCGCGCCCCGCTGATCTTTTTCGTTCTCTCTTTTTTGCTGAATTTTCTTTATCTCTTTCGTTCACTCTTATACAGTTTTGTGCAGAGCGTGAAAAAATGCAGCAGCTATATCCATGGTATGTCCTGACTCCGTCGTATTCGTATGCAAAAAGAAGCTGTATTGTCAGAAAATTCTCATTTTTGAGTATAAATTTAATTAAAACTGTGTAGAAAAATGCAAAGGTTATATCGTGTCCAACAGAAGTTGCATTTTCGTTTTTTAATTATGGGTACGTATAATAAAAGTTCTCGAATATTTCCGAAATGTGAATTTCGATTATTAAAATCACCAAATGGTGGACATCTTTTAAATCTTTTAAATTTTAAGAATTTTTGGAAATTTGTTTTCATCGTTGAATCAAAAGTTTACGTACTAAATTAACTTTTTACTTATTAAATTACAAAATAATTATAATAGTCGTTTTAAATTCAGTATTTACATTGTGATCATCTTCCTCTTATAATTGCAATATCAATAAACACTTTAGCTATAAACTGAAGTCATTATAGGCAAAACAATATAACTACATTGTATTGGGTGGAACTCAAGTTTTCTCGTAGCTCATCGAACTATTATCGCCAGGCAAATAA
Source organism: Eupelmus azureus (assembly GCA_030522685.1). NCBI lineage: Eukaryota > Metazoa > Arthropoda > Insecta > Hymenoptera > Eupelmidae > Eupelmus > Eupelmus azureus. Next base: position 8,301 of record JAPYZA010001521.1, on the reverse strand, counting down.
CTTGTTTTCTGAGTAAATAGTTTTAATTAGTTTCTAGAATCTCGATGAAACATTTTCTATCTTATACTGTAATATTATGTAAATATACTTCATCAATTTACATACATTCTGATTTTGTATGTACAAAATTTTGAATAATGTATTAAATTTTTGTTATACAAAAGTATTACAATATCTTAAGAATATTGATAACATTATTAAAGTTGCTTTTTAAAATGCAAGTTTTTTCACGTTATTTATGTTCAGATAAACTCTTTTTACTTTGAAAGATGAACTTGCAAATATTTCTTGCTCTTCCAGACATAAATGCAAAATCATGGAAACGATTATACGGTCTGATTGCGAATAATCACTGAATGCGAAGAAACAAAGCTTAATTTTTTAATTCAAACTATTATTAGAATCGGTTTACTACTTAATTTCTAGCTTGTTAATAGGCGTGTTTTAAGAAGATTAGAAATAATCATTTTGAAAAAAAAATTTTCAATTACAATTGCACAATAACTATATCCCCTATTTTATAGTTTTTAAAAATTATAACTGATAAACATTTTTTGTAACGCACATGACCTTTCAAATTAAATGAAGTTCAAGAGCTTCATTCTCCAAGTAGCAACGGAAAATCTAACTTTTTAATGCTGCTGAATTACGCCGGATGCTGTACAGCTCTAGCCGAGTAATAATTCACAGCACGGAGGTTTTTGTTCCAAGCGCATTGGCGATTTCCGCATCAAGTCTAGCTTTTTCTCTGAGCTCCATTATTCATGTTCTTTCACTCGGGTTATCTCATTTCGCGCACGAAGATCAACGAAAATTCGCTACCTTGCCTCTCCCGTCCATAGCCTTATAAATACGAAACGAACTTGCGAGCTGGCTGTCGATATATAATTGTACGAAGGGCGCAGAAACGCGGAGAATGCAACAACTGGCATGTGCGTAGAGAAAACGAGAAAATTCCTCGAATGCCGAAGATATGAGCGAATTTTCGAGATAGCCTCTTTTGATAGCCGTTTTCACCGTGGTATTCCTGACATTGCGCACCTTTGCGCGAGAATAGAATTTTTCGTGAGAAAAATCTCTCGGTCAAGTGTGAGTGTTGGTAAGAAAGCGTAACGTTTTCATTAAGCAGGCCGCAGCTCACGGGGACAAATAAATTTCGATCTTATTGGAGGTTCGGCTAAGCAATACCTTTGGGAATAAACAAGCTGCGGCGATTGTTGTTATTGCGAGGAAATTGCGATGAGAGAAACGATCGTTTTTTATACATAACTCGATTTGTTGTTGAATTCCGTCAGTAACACGTGATACCATGAAGACATTAATGACGTTGAGGCCCTGTGAGTTACGGCTTGGGCGTATTTCAAATGACATGCAACAGTCCATCAGTCATTTATTGACGTTAAATAAAAAACGTCCAAGTCATTACAAGCGATATAAAATCAATTTATCACTTTGCTCAACTGCGCGTAAATATTAATGCAAATAAAAATGTTGACAAACTTTTTTTAATTCATATTAGCTATTTATTTTTTTACGTTTATTGTATATACAAATAGGTACGAGCAAAACAATATTTACAAATAAACTTTTATGAAGGAGTAAAGTACATAGATGTAAGTTTTTGTATATAGTTGAAATAATTTAATACATGAAATATTACTCATCAAGTGGACAGGCCAAAAATTATAAATGGCTAAAAGTCTGTGTAAGTATACTACATGAGTCAAGGTCAACAAGGTAAAAAATTATTGAACATAGAAATTTTTTTTTTTTTTTATTAATCAAAAAGATCATTATTTGTTAACTTGGAAATTGTGTGACAATATGTTGATTTTATATGTGTGTATATATACATATTCAAAGTTAACGTCTTAAAGTTCAAACTATTCTTCTTATATCACCGATAATAGCGACAAATCTATATAGTTCGCATCAAAGAAAACGCTTATAGAAAAAATAGGTGAGCCTTGGACCGTTAGACTGCCCTCTGTTGATAAGAAAAAAAGGCGAAATGAGTGGCAACCGTCTTTAGGTAGCCACAAGGAGTTCCTTCGCCTTTACCCTGACTACAGTTTTTTCGGGCGTTTGTACTCATGTATATATATAGTGAGAAAGAGAGAGAGAGAGAGAGAGGGAGAGAGAGTCACCAATCGAGGCTTTCTCGCACATTTGCTATTGATTTTTCTTCAAGACTTAAGGGGAGAAAGATAAGAGAAAAGCCGCGTGGTGGACTTGTGCATTCTTGTAGCAAGAGGGCCGAGGCGACGAAATTATTAACACGAGAAGAAGTCGCGAAGATAACGGACTCTCTCCCGGGAATGCTAATGAGCTCAGAAGCGCCGTGGGAGCAAAGGGAGTGACGAGAAAGAAAGAAAGAGAGAGTGAGTGAGAGAGAGACGGAGAGATGCACGAGCAAAGTCGACACGAGGGTGACAAAAAATCACGTAAAGTGCCGGCCATTAAATATCCGTAAAATTAGATATAAAAAGCCGGGAAGGATGACGAGCACAAGAGCGAACGTCGATTTTTGCATGAGATGATTTTTAAAAGGTCGCAAGCGCGTTTTACTCGCTCGTTAAGTTTACGCGGCTCTCTTTTTCTCTCTCGGCTTTTCTAATAAAAAACAAATGAAAACCAACGAGGACCGGAAGGCAGAGTGCTGCCTACATATAGAACTTTGTCGAAAACCGATATTCTCTCACCTGAAATGGCTAAATATTTTTTTCCACTGCGCCGTTTGAATTTCACCGTAAATGCAAAAAGAAATATATCGCTGTACGTATAAAAGGATTTTTTGTTTAAAATTTTTTTTTTCTTTTAAAAATGTCGCTAGTTTGAATTTAATTTTCATATTTTTTAGCCGTTACGTCAGTTTTCATATTGCTGTAAAAAAGTATTTTGCTTCAAGTTGAAATTTCGAAATACGTTACTATTTTAATTAATTGTAAAATCTATTTTATAATATTTTATATAGAAAGTCACATATTCATTTTGAAAAGCTTAAAGACTGTTTTGATGAGCTCCTTGGATTTCCATTTTCGAAATCTGGACCACAACTGAGAACCAGGGCGTACGCGGGCGGTTATAAACACGCCGTTATCACAGAAATGGTTTTGCTGTTACTGCTTGAGAGAGTAGGTTAATTGCTATAGAAATCCCGAGTCAACGTAACATTTTCGATTTTGGTGAAATATTAAACAAACTACGAATTTCATGGGCAGGAAAAAGCCTAAAACTGCACATTTCAGCATGACATGAAAATTTTGCAAAACGGACTAAAATTTTAAAATCTTGAAAGTACTTTGAAAATCCGAAAACTGAAAGAGATTATTCTAGGCGTAAAAAACTTGGAAGCCAACTTTTCGCCGAACTCGCAAAACTCTCGCTCGTTCTGGCAGTTTATCGCCAAAATTAAACTTGCTAAATCCGCGCTGGAACGGATATCACGTAGAAATCCAGAGCCTCCTCATTACTGTAACACGCCGCGCTCAGTGTAAATGTCGCGGGGGAGGAAAGAGGTAGGAAGCTCTCGCGCACGTACACACACACACAGCTTGACAAGGATCTTTTCTGGAAGACCGTTGCGGGCCTCCGCCGGGGATTGACGTAGTGTTATGAGGACTAAGCTCACGGCATACAGCTGCCACTCGAGTTCACTCGATCCATCACGCGCTTAACGCTAAAGCCGCAATCGCGTAATACTCTCTCCATCGATTTCCGACATTGTTGCAACTGGAATTTCCATCTTTTCTTCTCGAAGATGCATTGTAAGAAAGGGGGAAAAGCGGCCCCACAACAGGTGGCGGCTTGTCATTACTACAGAACGCTTGGCATCGAATCAAAGCCTGCCGCATATTTACGATTTATTACCGTTTAACTCGAAATAACGAATTAGAAGGAAGCCAGGAAATCTCGTTGCCATTCACGCCTCGTGCGCGCCTGCTGCCGGCGGCTTTTTTTACTCATCTCCGTAGAGTACACGCCTCGTAAAATGCGCGAAACGTGTGCAGCGGCAAAGGCCGTATCTCGTCTCAAAGTATACGTGCGTTACATACGTAGCCAGCTCGTGCGTACTGCAATGAAAAATCGCGCGCGCGCATAAACAGCTATACATAAGACACGTCCTCGCGCAGGAGGATCATACGATCCAATCGTTGCCGTGCGAGGCTTGCACGTGTAGTACACGTACAGCTCGCGCGTGTTAGACGTGTCGCCCGCCCTTTGGCAGCGGTACAAGCGCGCAGTTGCACCACTACAAGGCGGATGTCGGAGCGGACGCTGGGATATCGGCCGGCCGACTGGACCGCAGACGTTTCTCCCTTGTAGGTATCGTGAGAGCATTGATTTATGCTTGCTCGCAACGGCCTATTTTAATCATTTTTACGCCTCGTTGAAGCTGGGGTCGGAAGCTGATACTAGTCTGCCTCGATGCTGGCTGGACGGCTGCGTCCGGTTCTGGCTCCGAGAGAGCGTTGAGTTGTGAGTTGCAAAAATTCGAGCATCGGAGGATGGATGCTTTTCGGAGACAGGAGCGTAGATAGAAGATTTTCTGATTATTTTTTATTCACTCATGTTTTTTATGTGATTAGTTAGTTTTAATTTTATATTATATGAATTAAGATCGAGGATGAAAAAAACTAGTGGCACCTAATTGGCTTATTCAATAATGCAGCTAATTTATGACTTGTTTCTTTTAACAAAAACAAAAATATATTTTTGTTTTATTGAATAATAAAAAGAAATTGATGGAGAAGTAAAGCAACTAATTTTTTAAAATTATTTCATAAAAGAGTGTAAAACACTTAAATGTGAAAAAGTTTATTTTTATTGCATTTTAAAAACAATTCACAGTATATAAATATAAATAATGAATTATTTAACACTTTGTTTACTTCATTCCATTTTATTTTATAGAATTTTGCGGGATTCATCATTTATAAAGTGAGTATAATAGAATTTGTTTTAAAAAATGATACGCTTATTAACATACTGTTATATTTTAATATGTCTACTTCTAAAGATCGCTTAAAATTATAAATAAAGCTAAATCGATAAATCGATTTCGAAACAATTTTAGGATCTACAAATTGTAAATATTTATAATTTTTAATGTAGCGTATGTATTTAAAATTTGTATCTTGGAAGTTACTTTATTTTTTATTTTTTTAAAGTTTTTTATGTGAGGAAAACATATCTCGGATAAAAAAAGGTTATCTTCTTAAATATTTTATTTCTTCTAATCAATCCTCTTTTATAGATTTAGTTTTGCAATGTTGCAATATAGTATTTATAAATATAAATGTGGCAACATACGTTTTGCATTATTTAAAAAAAGAAGATGAGATTTAAAATTTGGCCCCTGCTTTATAAAGTATGAATTAGAAAGTTTGGTCTTTCATACAGTCTAAACCGGAAAAATAGAAGCTATTTATACGGTAGTATATATTCTACCTTGAATTTCTATTCGCGTGTAAACAGTACCAAGCACAGTAAAAGATACTAGCAGTAATCTACCGCAGTAGAGGAAACCCAGCATTGGTCAGACGTGCGATATGAAGGGTTTTCTCCTCTTGAAGTTTGGCACGGATTTATTCAAACATGTCGTGCGGTGAAAGCGAGAAATTCTATGTAAATATAATCTTCAAACGAATAATAGAAAAAATTCCATCTACTTCTTTTGTAGTTTCAAAGAAATAAGTTCTGCTAACAAATTTTGTACGAATTGTTCTCTCGTTGAAACAATCTTTTCTGGGCTTTAATTTTATAATATTTTTTCTATATTCAATTATTAATTTAATTATAAATTTTCTTTTCTTGATATTTTACGGTTATTTTTAAGTATTGTTCCAAAATAATTTTATAATAATTAATTATTTATATAAAGCTTTATCTACCGATTATAAGTTTTTTATATGAAAAATTAAAAGAATCTTTCGTTAACTCTATAACACTAAGCTAAAATTGATTCAATAAAAATTGTTATAATAATTAATTTAATCCGTTATAATATAAGTGAATCAGAACACTAATATAAGGGCCCTGAAATTCGAAATAAATACTTAGTACTCTTTAAAATGTTTATACTTGAATTTCAGATTTTAAAAGCTAAGCTTTATCCCACTAATAGCCAAGAGTGGCTCGTTGTATCGAAGCTTTTTTCGCTTAAAAATCGATCTACTTAGTCCAGTATATTTTACGAATAAACGAGTAGAAGTAAAAAAGATTCTTAATGCAAAATTGATTTTTTAAGCTATAAGCTACTTTTTATAACCAATCAAACCGTCCGATATACATATAATAGCCATTTAAAAAAATATATTTTATCTTTAACGATGTCAAATTAAATTGAATAAAATTTAATTACTATTTGACTGATCCAGGCGATAAATTTTTGAAAAACTGACTTAAGCATGTGGTAGGAAAACACAAAATACTCACGGCAGATCTGTACTTCCAAAGTAACTCGACTTTCTTACCCTTATTTGTAGTAAATTATTTATGAGAATGGTAACAAGTTGTACATTTGAATTCCAACTTTCTCATGGTCAGTCTTCCACCTATAGAGTATGCGTTTACCCTAAACAGTCAGCACTAGTTGCTGAATAAAAGATTTTGCCTTACCATCAGGACCAATCTTTCTTTGCGGTTGAAGGAAAATCAATCAATTTTTTCTCTAGATTCGTCTCGCTTGGTTAGGCGCAACTGTATCAGTGACGAGCGACCTTACCGACCGCTGGCATATGGAGCTTGCAAGTTTCGCGGTAGCAGCCGTCGAGAGACGACGCAGAACGAGCCAGAAATACAATTACTCATCACAAAGCCAAGCGCGCGTGAGTTCACTCATGAATAACAAGCATGTGCGGTAAATCGAGAAGAGAGAGAGAGAGAGAGAGAGAGAGAGAGAACTTGAATCAATGAAGAGAAAGAGATAGATTTGAATAAAATACGTCTATTTGTATGTGTCTTACTTGGCTCGTACTTTTGTCCATTGAAGAGAAGAGTTATATTTTCCAAAATCTTACAAGATTGATAAATCGAATATCAAATAAAGTCCCGGAAATCAAATACCTATGATAGATAGTATAGCGAAAGTAGAGTGAGATACAAAACAAAACAAGTGCTAAAGTATAGCTTTAACTTTTATATTTCTAAATCATTTTTAATTAAAATCTTTCAACTTTACTTTTCCAATTAATTTTTATTATACCCATCGGAAATTCATTCAACGTTATTGACGTAAACTTTCTGTTTTGCATTTATTTCTGGTACGCATTCGCTTCAAAAGATTGCTGCGCGTACATACATATTTTTATGAATTAATTAAAATATAATAATTACGTTTAATATAAATGTTAATAATATAGTTTTTTGCATTCATAATCAAGTATAAAATAACTGGATCAAGTGTGTAAAATAATATAAAAACATTCGAATATTTTAATTTTTTTCATTGATAAGATCATATAAATATGATTAGTTTTAAAATCCTTTGTATATCCCATTACTCTGCTGACTTTCGTAATGAGAAAAGTAATTTATTATTCAGAACCCGTATTTTTTTTTTAAATTAAAAAAGTTGGTACATGGAAGTAACATCGAGTTTAAAAAATAAAAAGTAGAATATTATAACCAAAATTGAAAACCCCGTCATGTGCCTCGTTTCAAATTTAATATAAAAATAGTAAAGACATATTTTTTTGTTACTTTGATAATCGCTAATCCTACGAAAATCCTAACAGAATTAATTGCCTCGTTTATTCAACAATTCTAGTCTAATGCATTTACGCACATTATTATTTTTACTGAGACCTATTTAGTACTTCAACACTCACGTTGAATCGACTTTTAACATTTATGCACATATGGAGGTATCAATTTTTATAATTAAAAGCCCGAATAATACGTCTCTAAAGTTATAAAATCAAATTCCTGTAGTAACTAATTTACAATTCGTTTATAACTATAATAAAATTACCAGCTTTCGAAATACATAAAATACCATTTCGCACATGAAATCGAAATTCAACAATACATTAACAAATATAAATTTAATAGTCTCTTACAACATTGTCAGAATAGATAATATTTAAAATTCAGACAGCTAATGTACTAAAAAAAATACGTTTTTTAGCGTACATCATTTTTTTTAATTTAAAAACTCATAGGTTCTCCTAATATTCTCCTTTTAAATAAATATAAATATTAGTAATAAATATAATAATTACTAGTGTAGCATATTAACGCATATTTTAATATATTCATTAAAAATGTTATCATATAAAATATAACCATTGTATTTAA
>JAPYZA010001520.1:0-20598 GCA_030522685.1 Eupelmus azureus | reverse complement strand
AAAAAAAAAAAAAAAAAAAAAAAATAGATGGGCAAAATAAATTTGTATTTTTTACAATCATAAAAGTTACACGCAATGACATGATTGCATACTTTTTTATGAAATTAGATAGAGTAATTTCGAAATAAAAAATAAAAACACTTGGCGCATACATGGCGTATACAATTGTTTAATTTCAAGCAAATGTGTTAATTAGTGATATTGGTTTTGTAGAATTTGATTTTATCAGAAAAAAATCATCTGCAAAAAAGAGAGACTTAAATAATCGAAATATAAATCTTTACACCAATGATCTCTGAATATAAATCATTTTAATAGATATCGAATAAAACACTTGAACATGCATGCTACTTGAATCAATTTCCTATTTTTAATTTTAACTATGATTCAATTTTTTTGAAGTATAAGTTATTAATGTCCAGATGATTTATCTACATATATTTTGAAATATTTTCTATAGAATTGTATTAATCTTTGTAAAAATAAAAATAGAATAATTTTTTTTAAAAATTTGTATACAATGATATTAATTTAATTATATACTAAGCAAGATCAAACTTATTTTACAATATATTTAACTGAAAAATATTTTTATTTTATTCGTCCTTTATAAAATAAACAAATGAAACAATTTGTATATTTTCAAATTTCAAAAAAGGCTTAGCAGTATTTATACGTACATAAGAATAATTACACATGGCAAATGTCGTATCCGCATTTATATATATATATTTTTTTTTTATTTAAATAAAAAATAAATTTGAACGTTTTGTAATTTTTTTGTTTAAGTTTAGGAAAAATGGCTTAGAGGTTTGTAAATTTTTTTAAAATTTCTCTTCACGTATAGATGTGTAGAAAAATAATAAAACGTTGTTTTTTTCAAGAACACTTACATGAAATTTTTATTACCTATAGGGCTACAATGTGTGTTATAGCGTATGTATGAAATAATATACATCGAAATACATTTCATTTTTTCGTTAATGCTATGATGATTCTTTTATATATCTACAAAAACATGTCGGTTAGTATAATTACAGTAAATTACACTTAGCGACCGAAGGCAATACAATCACAATTCGGTCGTCTCACGTATACGTTTTTAAAATCCAATAAAAAGTAAAATATAATATATATTATAGTAATTGAGAATATAGTTAACAATGGAAAAAATCAAAAAAGCGTCGTAATTCCTTAACTAATTAATAAAAACTCCGGCTTTTTATAAGACTAAATTCATTTTTCCATCTTCCTTTATCTTTATTTTTTCTATTTTAAGAATCATTAAAAATAATTATATTGCAAAATCTCCCTCGCGTATATGGATGATTGAAAACACAGAAGATATCTACAAATGGCCTGGAAAACATTCTCACTCGCAATATGACACTGCAGGTACAAGTTCACGTTCGCACACACGATCATTAAAAAATATATATAATAATTTTTAAAAACGAATCTTTCTCCTTGTCTTCACTCTTCCATTTCACGCGTAATAAACTCGCGTCTATAAATATATATTATATCGATTATTTTTGCGCGTTTCGTTCGCATTGCTCATCGAAGCAATTTTTCGCTTATTTTTTTTTATCATAACTCAGTGAACAGTAATAACATTCTATTTTATTTTCTTATTTTATTAGTTTAAAAAAATAGTTGAAATCGCTTGGCCTCAAAACGCGACCATCAATTCGTATTTTTACCCTTTTCTTTACTTCTACGTTGAAGCCGTCGTTTGATAAAAAAAACTCCGATATTCAACAATTATAAAAAAATATATGCGCAAGCTTTCTATGTTAAGATAACGTTGTTATATTTCATTTCTTGACTTTCTTCGTTATTAATTAAAGATTCTCTCCCCTACTAGTGTAATATAATTGACAAGAGAACGAAGGTATACATTTGATCTTACATATTTGCAAACATTTATCTGCGTTTTCCTAATGAAATCTATATATTGTTTTATGTCTATATGAATATACGCGTATAACTAGTAGAAACCTTTGCCGTTAGGTGTGTTCTTTTATCATTCATTATTATTTTATAAATACGTTAACTGATACATATTATTCCCACACAGTCTTAACAATCTTTCATTCGAATAACCCTAAAAAGATATTTATTCATCACTTGTGAAAAAAACACTTTATCACATTTCGCCTTCATTGTGGAGAATATAAATCGTTTTTTTAAATGTTTGTGCAGTAGCATATAAAATACACAGAAAATGAATAAGTACTCAGAATTACTCGAGTAAGAAGGATCGTTAATTCTTAGCGAGAATATCGGTACACATCGATTTAGAGAAAAAAAGATGGAGTTGAAAGTATATATATTAATAATAACAAATGGTACTAATATTAATAGATAATCACGTAGGGGCTGGAGTTTCAAAAAGTAAATAATATCGAGGAAGGAGAGAAGCGACGCAGTTTTTCGATATATTCTGCGAGCTCCTTTTTTATTTTTCACAATCGTTTCTCCAAAAGTAAGGATCATTAATATGAAAAACCGATTAATAGTGTTTATTAATATATTAGATCAGTCTTAATCCAGGGTATCTACACACATTCGTACACTACAGAAATCGATCGAAACTGTGACTTTATGTGTCCCCTCCCCCTCTCGTCGGACTCTTCTTTCCTTTTACTTGTTCTGGTTACACACCACACCACGTGCTTGTATTATCAATCTGTAATCTGCTCATCCTCAATACCTCGCGTGCGTTCGCATTTTTTTTCTCTTCACATGTGCTCGTTTCATCGTTTATTATCCTCTTAAGAATTCTTTTTCTTTTTTAGATTTGTTGTCATCGTTTGTCTCTTCATTGACTCCTATTGTTCCTTTACCATTATATTTTTCCGCCATCGATCTTTTTACTCCTTCTTCTTTATCTTCACGACCAGCGGTCCGATTTAGAAAAAGTGATATAAAATTTATACTCTTTTCTGTCTGCTTCACTTCAATAATTTAAATTCATTCTTTTTACGATGTTAATAACAGTGGCGAATCAAGTAGGCGAAAGCAACAGTAGTAGAACAGCATAAAACTTCTCATGATTTCGCACAATCTGTACGAACAGAATAACATAAAGAAATTATTAATAAATAATTCGTATTTTTTTCTTTCTATGATATTATGAATTGTATTTGACCAATTTTAGCCGTATATTTCCGAAAATTACAGAAGGTAATTTTTTAAATTGAATTTTAATGTTAAAAAGAATTTATATCACATTGCTCATATTGGCTAGAAAAAATATTAGGTATATTTTTTTAAATTAAATTTTTTTGTCATTTATTGTCGGTAACTTTGCTTGAAGAATGATGTATAAACTTCTAAATGTTTTACGTGAAATTTACTAAGTTTATGACCAGTGACTAATATTAAAGATGACGCAAGAAAATATAGATTCTGTACAGGAAAAATTGATTGAAACGAGTCAGTTACGGTTCACTCAAGATATCAAAATATTATATATATACTTATATAATTCTATTTGAGGGTTACATTAGCCAAAAGAACAAGTAGCCAATTTATTTCTTTACATTTTTCTTAATATTATGTATATTTAACATAAGTTTAAAAAGTTGTTAAATTTTGAGCCAAATAATAAGATGAATCATAAATTGATGATATTTTTAACCCGTCAACTACAGTTAAATTTATATACTTAAGGTGATCAACAAATCATTCTTTTATATATACAGGATATATACACATCAGTATCTTTTTAAGATATAAAAAATTACGTTGAATAAAAAAAGTGTAATTGTTTTATTGAAAATTTTATGATGACCTTGATTTTGACCTTGACAGTGAATTTCTAATATTTTTAGGTGCTATCTTTGCTTTTCAAACAACAAAATTTGATTGGAAAAATGTTAATGTTAATGAATAGGGTTATTCAATCATTATTTCAAATCAACAAATCCTAAAAGTCACAGATAGTTTTATTAATTTATGTATGCGAATAGTATAATGTATAAAATTACGTTAAATTTGTTATACCTGTCAATAATTAGTGAACATGTTTATTCTACTTGTTTATAACTATAATTTTATTAGAAATTTTATTTCTAAAACAAAATTTATTTTCTATCTGCAATTTGGTAGTTAGATAAAAAATGGTGTAATTACTTGGCCATTATTTATTTTTGCAACAAAACGTCTGGCTCATAAAATCTGTCTGCTCAAGTTATAAGAACAAAATAATTAAGGATTATACGTGAATTCCAATTTTTTATATCTTATTAAGCAAAGAAATTACTTTGTTATTTCAGGGTATTAAGATAATCTTTAAGGAAATTTAAGATCAGAATTAATGATGATCGCAATAATGGTGATGACATAAGAAAAGCTTCGACGTAAAAATAGGTACCGATTTTACAGTGTTTAATTTCGTTTCTCACGAAGAATAATTTGTGTAAATTTATTAAACTATGAAGATCATCTACTTCAAAATGTCAAAGTACACAATAAGAAAAATAGCAATAATATCGGTACCTATAAATAAGCAAAAGATCTTATAATAAGCAAAAGTATTCTTTTCAATTAGCTGATAACGTACTTTACGTATGTTGCTGTTGATGGCTGTATTGACGGTGATATTGAGCTGCAATAGCACATCACCAGTAGGGTGCGTCGTTTTCTAGGTGATGCCAGGAGGCAAATTCGCTCCAGGTGCGCAGATGCACTCTGGTTGCTTCCTCAGCTGGATGTGTCTGATTGTCTGTGCGCCTTGTCGAGGCCTGCATGAAGCCATTGTGCGTTGCACTCGGACCGCAGCAAGCACTTAGCAGTTCAGCTACTTGCTCTTCCAATGAAAGGATCTGCATCGTCCGGAAACATAAAAAATTAAATATACTGAGTTACTTTTCCATAGCTGTTTCTCAGGATGTATTTTTATGCGGACTTCGACTCGCCTGCGCAGGAGATTATTTTGACGTTTTATATTGGATAAGTAGTCCGTCGAGTAGGAGTGAGCAGCAAACGCGGTGTATACCCATTATGCTATGCTAGTTTATCACGCGGTATTTTTGAGGATCCCTTAATTTTTCGATCGTGCGTCATTATTACAGATATTCAAAACGATACATATGCAACAGCTGGGATTTTTTAGTTAACGTAGTAGTATTTGCGATTACGTACGGATCATTTTATAGCCGTCTATACAATATCTAATTGTTACAAAACTGTATTCATGGTGTGTATTTGCGCGTGTGTGTGTACAATTTTGTGGTGTATTTTATACGTAACTAACTATTTAAGTATTGTCGTGCTTTTTTAATAAGTGATTTGTGTTTGATTATATATGTATATATAAATAAATATATACTGCGCAACAGTAAAAAAATTGTTTTTAAACGTGTTCAGTTTAAAACTTTAACAGGTCCATATATGTACATTAAAACTTTCTCTTGTAAAAGTAACAAAAGTATAATCAAACAAAAATATGCCATAATCTCTTTTAGATTGGTCATACATACATTTTTTTTACAAAAATATTTTTTCTAATATTTTTTATTGCAATTTCTTTAAATAAATAAATTAAAACTTATTTTTTATGACATATAATGTATCCATTTGGTTATAAAATATAAAATATTAAGCAATAATGCGCAAAGCTTTGTTTATTTTGTTGTAAAAATGATATTATAAACAATTATACGGAATTAATTATTATCACGATTTCGCAAAATATAGTTAAAATAAAATTATAAAATCTTAATTAAGTTTGTAATAGGATATTCTAGACTAGAAAAGGGCATTCATAAATAAACTTACTCATATAAGAAATGTGTTTTTAAAAGTTTTCCGTATACTGTTTATAATATTGAATCTTTTATTATGGATTAATTGAATTTGTTTAAATTTAATCTCGAGATCTTTGCAAGAACCTTGCTGATCTAATTAATTTAATCACAAAAGTTGAAAATTCAGTTTATAAATTTTTGTCTTTGGTAAATAATCTTTACTTAAGATAAGTAATAAAAACATGAACACTGTGAAACGCGGTACAAATATATATGGTTCGACAGTATTTTCTCATTTCATGCATACCTATACAATGTGTTGTGTATATGTATTAGTCGTTAGCTTCTACATATTTCAAAACGCAAGGTTTGTCGTGCAGTATGACACCCCTTTTTAGAAATACCGAGTAATCATTTTGCTTTCAGATTCGCCTTTACTTTGTTTCGATTTCGATCAAATCCCATTTACTCTGTACAGTGACCGGTTATAAAAACACAGATAAAAATTGCATGAAAGTTTAACTGTATTCGCGAATCCAAAAAGAAAAAAGAAACAAGACAAAAGAACAGATAAAGTGACGCAAATTATCGGTCTCATTATCTCTCGGCTCTCTCGTGCGAATGACAGACTATAGCTGAGCAGCTCGGCTCTTGCTATCTGTCGTCGGCGTCGTCGCAGTCATCGTCATCACCAGCGTCATCTTTAATAAATTATCGCTCACATCTCGCTTCTTCTTCACTATGTAGTTGGCGCCGTCGTTGTTGTCCCAGAACTCGACGCCCTCGGTGTTGTATCGCACGCAGAACTCGATCTGGCGCGAGCCGCCCTTGGCCGGCAGCTCGAGGCGGAAACGGAAGGTGTCGTAGAGGTTGCGCACCGCCGTCTGCGCCACGAGGCCCGGCTGCTCCACGTACACGCAGCCCACGTCCTGATAAGTGGCCCAGTGGTCGCTGGTCACGCGTATCGCCACCTCCTTGTTGTAGGCGAGATTCTTCACCTTGACCGTGCCGATCAGGCTGTTCTCCGACTCGCGGACTATGACGTTCTCCAGGCTGACGGAGCTCTTGTCGAGCTTGTGGCGGAAAGCCAGGTAGTCGCTGGCTGGCTGGGCGAAGCACGGCTCCCAGGGGCAGAGCTCCTCCTTGGCCGATGTTTTGTTCGCGCTGGATTCGGGCTGATCGTCTTGCTGGATGCACAAGCTGCCGTCGCAGTTCCGGAAGATCTCACCTCGGGTCAGATTGGCCACGTAGGCGCTAGTCCAAAGTGGTGGCATGTTGCTAGGCTCCGACATGACCCGCACCTGTTGAAAGGTCAAATGGTTCATTTTTATTGGTAATTGCTTGGTTCTGTTTGAATCGGTGACAAATATGTTTTCTTTTTTTTACACGACTCGCTCGCTTTTTTGTACGACAGTTTCTAAGTGAGAAAAATAAACGACACTTTTTTTTGCATTTGAAGTAAAAACAAAGACGATGGAAAAAGTAATTTAAGATAATTCGCTTAAAATAGCGTTATTTATGTGGAATTTTACCGGGTTTTCGAATAAAATAATATTGATGAAGACATTCTTGTCAACTTTACGATGTCTTATGTAGCTTATCCTATTAAATAAAGCAATAATGCAACATGGCCAATTTACAAATATAAAAATATCTCTTTAATAATTTTTAAAATATATTGGCAATATTATGTATAACCGTATTTTTACATTTTACTTGTGACACATCTGTTGATCGATTATTGATATCATAAGTATGCCGAAGAAATAATGGGCTTTCCAACGAAAACGGGTTAAAAGCATTTTTCAGATTAATGCATTTACGAAGATGAACACTTTTTTTGCAAAATAAAGCGCGAGATAATATAAAAAGTAATAAGTTTCTTTTATAAATTTAAATCTCAAGATTTATGACTAATGTTTCATAAAAATGAATAAGTGAATAAAGAAAAAATGAATAATACGTACGGTAAATACTGTTATCAAAATAATTTATCTGAAGTAATTAAGAAAAAGTCATTTTTTTTTAACAGAAACATTTATTTGATTATACGAGTATACGCGCGCATAATTCAATGCATTATCGAGTATAGATCGAATTCTTTGAGCGATAGGTTATCAATTGTTACGCATTTGCTTTTCGCAATGTATTAAGTCACGCAGGCATTTAAATGACACAATTCGTCAATTGGCATCTTTACATATCACAACACTTACGAGAAATCGCTGGAAATACACTTACATGGTGTCCCCAACGACAACTGCTCATTACCCGACCGCGTGTAAGATACCGTTGCTTCGTTCTAATTTTAGATGCCGATTATTCAAAGAATGATACGCCGATTCAGTTTATCAACGTACAATAAATATTTATAAGACCCTGCGTGTTAATTGCACTTTTTGCACTTATCGCGTAGGGGAGAAAATAAATTTATGTTTCCTCAATCAAACGTTTGTTTCTCTGTTTGTAATCGCGTCAATAATTGTCATTTCTTGAACTGGCATCAATTATGCATTCAAAAGGTAATAGTTACTTTTTTTTGTTTTGGAGTTTGAGAGTTAATACCTCTTTATCGCTAAAAGAATTAATATCACATAAGGATTCCTAGTTTCCATTAAAGTAGAATTACCGTTAGCACTGCTCGTGCTCTGATTGGGAATTTTCCTTAGACTGTATGTAGGAAAGTAATTTTCTATTGTAGAATAACTATAAAGCAAAAGATTATTAGTCCCAAAGTTTATAAGCAAATTTTATAATTTTTAATTTTTGTTTTATATCTCAATAATTTTAATTTTAGTTTTTATTTCAATTTTCAAGTATACGAGATTGAATAAGATTAAATAATTCAATAAAATATTTAAAAACAAAGTAATAATAAATAGTGAAAACCAGGAAGCTCGTAATATTGATGGTGATTGTAATTAATAATTGGTTGTATTACATCGTTGAATTAATTAATTTTAATTTATAGTTTTATAATCTAAGTGTATATCAATTGTTATATCAATAAACAGACATAAATAGTATTGTCGCAAATCGTATTTCAAAATTTTAACGTTAATTTCAAGAATTTTAATTTTTTTAGTTACGTGTCCTTTTGTAAGATTTATATATAGGCTCAATTAAAAAAAATTGAAACTTTAAAAAGAGCAGTATAATTTACCTGAGTGAGAGGCCTTCCGCGATCATCGGCGAAGACAACTCTTTTCTTGTTTCTCTTGTTGTTGGTGGCATCGTCGTTGCCTTTGAGAAGTCCATCGAGGTGGAGCGAGCCGCTGGTGGCTAGACAGGGCCGTATCTGCGGTGGCACAGATCTGTTGGCGATCGGAGGCGTCGTAACCATCAGGGAACTGTAGAGAATGGAACTGTATACCGGGGGACTGTGTCCCAACAGAAGCTCCGACGGTATTGCTATGGAACACATCTAGATCTGTAATGCACATAAAGAAGACAGGGAACTTTTATATCTGCCCTTTGATCTACTAGTTTAATTTACTGTGGCTAGGGATTAAGGTGGTGCCGTACGGTTATTTGAACTCCGTTATTCGAATACGAAAAATTTCTCATAACATTTCGTGGAATTTGCTAAAAGTGTGACTATGAAATGTAACTGCGAGCTAAATCATCTAAATTGATTTGAACAAGAAAAATTTGATTGGTCGGACAAAAATTTTCCATCTGAATCATAAACATTTATGTATTCTTGGACATGTGTAAACTTATCTTTATGGAGTTTTATATATTTGTACAAGTTAATAATTCTTGAATATCTATCGATATTACTTAAAATACTTATAAATAAATCTAAATAATATCTAATAATTTCTTAATTTTTGTTTAAATATTTTTTATTACAATATTGTAAATAGTAAAGTAACTTTTTTGCTGGAAAAAAATAATATTTAGAAATTTTTAAATAAAAAATTTAAAACATTTTTCAAAAATTATTTTTATTTTTATAAGATTTTTATTTGCCCTATGATTGTTAAAGAATAGTAGCCAGTAATCTTCCATTTGAATAGACAAGCCAAATTAATCAATGTAGCTCGTAACAATTTATTATGCTACGCTTTGTAACAGCATGATTGCTTTAATTCCTTCTCTTCAATGGCCTCCATTCAAAGTCACTGATTGTAAGTATTTAACGATGATACGAATATTGTTTAAAGGCAGCCGAGACGTGTGGGGTGATTAAGATCGTGATATTAATATTTTTTATATTAGTATTAAATTATAAAAATAATTTGGTATTGAAATTTGAACAAATAGAATATCTCTCTTTAATTACAAATGAAAACGAAGTATAAATCAAGTTAATCCCTTCTTGTTATCAAGAATAGGGTATCCTTTTTTTTGGCATTTAATTTTTAATTTTCAGAAAATTTTTCAAAGTCAAATATTATTGTTCCAACCAAGAACAATAACGTACCAGTATCATATTTTTTAAAAATTAAAAAATAAATACAAGATAAAAATTTTGTAATGTTCTGGTGGTCGGTAATAACAGTTTACAAAATGTATTAACTGAAATGTTTTTATATTTCCCGTCTATTCTATTACAATTTTTGATAAAATATTAGTAAAATAAATAATAAACTTTCCCGATTTTTTAAAGGTGCTATCATTGCTTTATTATTTTGCTCTATACTTCACATACAAACAATTAATTACAACAACATTTAATATGCATTGTCTTTTACACCTACGCAATGATTATTAAAACGCAAGAGAATCAGTGCTTTTAGAATTGCAAAGATTACGTATTTACAGACTTACGCGTTGTAATTATCAATTTAAAGCTTTATTTAATCCTTTTCTTATTTAAGTCTATATAAGTCTATTTACCAGAATTACTCAATGAAAAGTGTTTAGCGTGACGTTTAGGTAGTTATGAAGAATCCGATTTTCTTGAGAAAGTTTTAAAAATTATACCTTATGTTAATTGCGGTACAAGCTACGTTAACTTGAAATTTCAGAGAATTTCTATAAGCCGAAAATGAGATAGTAAATCATATTTTACTAGCAATCTGGTTTTAGTATCGGTGCATTACCACACATGTGTTTTCATTTAACCTATGTATCTTATTGTCCTTAAAGTTAAAATGCTTATGGTCTTTATATTTGTATACTTATATCGACTTTATAGATTTAAAATCACACTGACGAAATCCAAACTACTGCAAGTGCAATATAAAGAAAACATAAAAAGTTTCTTTGTTGTTAGAATTATCTAACAAAGTATTTCAAAATATTCTAGTTTGATGTACTTATATAGTAAGAAATTATTATTTTCTATTCATAAATCTCGTAATAATTTTAAATCGCTTAAATAGATATGAATTAGAATACGTTTAGTCACTTCAGTTTCGTTAGACAAATATGCTAATGAGTAATCAAAACTTTCCATTATCTTAGAAACATTTTGAATTGTACCACTATCAGCTTTCCTGTCCTTCAAACGTAGATATCATTTATTTTAAATCTAAATAAAAATAAGATAAGAGTGCATTTCGTCGCCTGTTTTAGACACAATAAATCTGCTATCCCTGTTTTGTCTCTATGCATTATTGCAAAAAATTTGAAATGCTAGCTCTATTTGATAAAATTTTTATAAAATGTTGACATTTTTTTTATTGTCGATATTAATTAACAAAATTATTTTATCAGTTTATAAAACATTTTAATTTTTAAATATTCCAACATTTTACTAAGTGAAAAAATTTCTGCAAATTAAATGAAGAATATACCACCTCCGATAAACAATTTTTTTCGAATATATACATCAAATGATAATAATGTCGCTAAACACGCACAGATTTAATTATTATTAACCCTTTGATGCACGATTTTTTTTAAGAAAAAATCTTCAACTTATTTTATTTAAAACATAAACGATACAAAATAATAATTGCATGATATAATGTTTACTTAAAATAAAATTTTTAATTTGAAATTGAAGACATGAAATCAATGGGAATGAAGATGTAACATATATGTTTACCGGTGTCATAAAGGATTAATTTATGCAACAGCTTATCTCACTTGATTGTTACTTTGTAAAATTTTACGGAAACATTTATTTATTTATATTTAAAACCGCGCCTATTTACTTTCATTTAAAAATATATATGCAATTTTGTAATTAAAAGTAATTCCATATTTTTATTAGTTTTAAGTTGAATTATTATTAGATTAGAAGATGATGAAAATCTAGTTTCACATATTTCCTCAATGAATTTTGAAGAATATAGCATTACACGTGGCCAATATTACATAAGTAACTTTATCTTATAGTCGTTTTTATTTACATAAATAATTCACCGATTAACATTGACATTTAAAATTAAAAATATGAAAATATTTAATGCTGATCCCGGCACTTCCTTCTAAACAAATTAATCTTATTTTTGATCAAGTTTCAATTAGAGAAAGGTTTTAAACTTTTTAGACCTCGGCTACGAATTTTTGCATTTACTAGATTTGATAGTACTTAATTTGATTTGTTTATGCAATATTCACATCAGTATCACTTTTTCAGTTAAGAGATATGTGTGCATAATACTGAACGTATAAATATTTGTGAACATCAAACTACTAAAAAAATATGGCAATCAAATAGATTAAAAAAAATTATTTTATCGTCAATGTATAATTCCATTACGATTTTTATTCAAATCTATTAGCAAAGAAAGCTATCGTTACTACATCCTCATTCAATTGAATGTGTTGTAGTAACATTTCAATTTCAGCACAAACATCTTTAATGCAAAGTCATTATATAATATACAAATGCATTAGTGATTATCACATTAAAACGGTTAAAAAGGTTATCGCTTACAGTTTTCGGTGCACTCGAGATGTAGCATTAGCCCGTACATAAAATTCTTGTTTTGATTTAATGCAACATCACGTGATGAGTGAGCCGAACTGAAGCGATATAGGTAAGTTTTAAAATTCTTAATTTTTCTCTAAATAAAAATTTAAAAAATATATATTATTGTGCAGTTTTTACGAAAGATATTTTAAAAATTTAAATAATATATATATTTATGCACGTTCATATAAAAATAACTGATCCCTAAAGTCTAGGGAAACATTTCAAACTTTACAATAATAATGAATCAAAATAAAAAAAATACCCTCGCAATGAAAAAAGCTTTTGTAAATACGTCTGCGCGAATACTGAAAAGCCAGACTGAATTCCGACAAACACTTTGGTTTTTTAAACGTCAAGCTGAGAAACGCACTAGAAGAAAAAAAAATAAAAATTCTTCTGCCCTCTAAAGAAGTGCACACTTGATTTTCCCTCTATCGAAGTCGCGCGATATGTAGGCGGAGAGAAAAAAATCGTTCGATGCCGATAAGCTGCGCCGCCGGCGCCTTAGATAATGCGTGGCTCTATCCCGGGGTGGATGCACCGCGATATTACTTACACGCGGGGTACCGATGTATTTCAATAAAACTGCTGATTCGACACTTTTTCTTAAATGTGCAGAGATGCATATTGAATTGATTCGAACTATCTATATATCTATGCGAGTTATAATTTTAACAACTTGTTGGAATTTGAAGGGGTTTGTTTTAGCTATAGTTTTTACTTATGTTGTTTCCGTTGCGGTTAATACCAAGCTAGATTTTTTAGGTTATAGATGAATTATATATTTGTTGGCTAGTTATAACTTAAAAATATCTTTAAACATAGCTGATTAAAAATTTTAACAGGAATGTTTTGCTAAAATAGATTTGCAAGTTTTTTTCTTTTAAATTATCCGGCAAATTGCCCGAAATATATTTTAATGGTATACAAGTATTCATTTATCTCTTTCTCTCTCTCTCTCTTTTTGTTTGCGTATTTATTTTTGTCTGTATTTATTTCAAGCTTGATATAACTTTATAAATATACGTGCTCTATTTAAAAACCGCCAGCCCGTAAAATGAACAATTTTCAGGCAAGGAAATTTCACAAAAGATGAGTCTTTTATTAAAGAAATTGTTAAAAAACAAAATTATACAGTTTAGGATCTATTTTCAATAATGTAGGATCAATGTCATTGTTCAAGTCTATTTTCAACTTAGATTCAGGAATTTAGCTTTCTTACGCCAATAATAGAACCAATGTCACTGTTAGAATGAATTTTAAGCTCAGAAATGTAAGATTTTTATATTAATTTATTAAATGAATAAAAATACGTTATTATTGCACGAATAAATGTTATAGATCTTTTGGCAATCTAAATATAATTTATTTAACTAGCCATTCGGTCTAAAATATATGAAAGGTTGTGACATAATATGAAAACTTTGCCATTGTAATTCAATATTTTCAATGTCAAGATTTATTTAAAATAAATTTGAGATGAAAATAGTTGCTTTTTTACTTGATAAAAATTCACTAAAAATTTATTAAAAACTTGTTTTTAATATAAAAATTCATTCCTCTGACCTAACCGCTCAAAAAGAAGAACTGTAGGTCACCGGAGTCCAGAAAACCAAGATTCCTCAAAGAACCGTGAACCAAAAAGAAAAAAATCTAGTTACTGCCGTTCACTGCAAAAAACTCATAACTGAAAAATTACGTAGCACTTTTAAACCCGTTCTAATGCGCGTCCGGTAAGAAAAGTTCGCAGCTTAAAAGCTTCACACTGACACTGGCGAGCGGCCGCTATTAGCACTTTCGGCCTCTCTTATTTTCGTCCGCAAAAATCGGGCTTTCTGCCAGGACCACGTGAGCGCCTTTATACTGTTTTTTTGCGCGTCCAGTGGCACGTACGCACTGTTCCAACGGCGCGAGGAGAAGAGAAAAAGCAGGCCCGAAGGGGGGTTGAACGTCCCTTAATAAGGTTCCCAAAGCGGCTGACGCACTCTTTTTGGACACTACCTGTCGTGCGATCGTATGTTCGGTGTCTTGACACGGCCAAAATTGCACAGCGACTGAGGGGCGGTTGAAGTCGCCGCGTCGCCGACCGAGCGGCTTCTAAATTTAGAGAAGAGAATCGGAAGAGAAGGTTGGGAGAAAGGCATTACGATGACTGGCCACTGTGTATTATAGCGGGATATGCCTATCTCTCTTTCTCTCGCCTCCCTATCTATCTATTGTTTTTGTTGTTCTTTATCCGCTTGCGCTTGAGGCGGCTTTGGGGCCTTCCCTTGCGCTTTCTATCGAGCGAATTTTTTTAATATCATTAGCAGCCACGGCAATTACGAACTGAGAAGATATGTTTAAGGAAGATCTATTTTCCAGTTTGTCAAATGTCGCTTTGATAGATTGCTAATTAAGCTATTGTTCTGTCTTTCAATGCGCAGGAATAGTTTTTTTTTGACAATTTCATGGAGCAATGTGGTTTTATTAGTTAAATTTGTTCGGTTGCAATTTTACTAATTAGTTTATGTACATACATGAAGAAAAATGTTTGTTATTTTTTCAATAATCTACCTATTTTAAGTAAATATTATGCTACTGTTTATTTATCACGAATCTAACTGCTTACCAATTTATCGTATAATAAAAGCGCGCCTCATAATTATTTAAAAAATCTAAGCTAATAATGTATTTAATTTATTAAATTTCTAAACTCCTTTTTGTGATACGTAAATTAAGTTTTACTACAATCTTATTTATAAATGAATTGTTGTTTTAAAAATATCCTGAAAATTTAATTTCTAAAAGTATATAATTTAACCACCTCGAATGACGTACACACAAATAATAAAGATTATAACTCTAGATTTTTTAATTCCGCGCAGTCTCCTTGAACCTTTAGGGGACGATTCAATCGAGAAATAAAATCGATCTTAATAAAGGAACGTTCAAAAACGCCATAACTCTCGACTTCATTCACACAAATTGCAAGTTGTTTCTAGATGCTATTTACACCAGTTTTTTTTTTAATTATACTGATTGTTCTCTCAAAGTGGAAGTCAATAAAAGCAGTATAAATGAAAGATATAAAATGGTATAATGGATTAGTGATCATTAACAATACTGATGGTACTTTTAACTTGAAATTTCAAATTTAAATGTAAAGACTAAAATATTGTTAGTATCGAACAAAAAAATGTTAACACTAATTAAACAATATTAAAGAAAATAATTGAAAAAACAATTTGACTTTCGAAACTTAAAAATCAAGCGAACTGCATTGAAATGACAAACATGTTTTGCATTACATAAACTCATTTCAAAATCCGCTTAAACATTTCTCCTTGAAAAAATGTACATTCTTGAATGGTAAAAATAGTAATTCCTCTGTTAAACAGTAAGGAAAACCAAGTGGTTGATAAAAAACAAAAATTGCAAGGATCTACCTGACCCCATAAGCATGATAATTTTGCAATTCGTATTCATTCAAATCGGCAAAAATGTTAATTTAAAACCTTCGCAACATAACAAGGCTTGTTTCGAACCTTATATAATATCCTTAATATTCCCACGGTCAATTCAATGGTCCAGAAAAAGCGAAAAAATCGCTGATCATGAAAAATAAGCTGTACTTTTCACTGTATCTTGGAGAACAAAACTGTTGTCAGTCAATTAGAAAGCAACCAAGTCACTCTTAATCGCGCTTGCACTTGCAGTCGAGGAGGCTGAATCTCAGTGGCACAGTACTGTCGAGCTTTTAATCATCGAACGAACTGAGAAGCTCGCACGATCGGCACGAGATTCACTACAGTCGTCGGGAAAGTTGGGTTGCAGTATCGCCAAGGGAACGCGTGATATTTTCCCACTCCTTCGCCACTTTTGAATCTTTTGCTATCGACTTTTTGCGAAGATATCGCCCATCTCTTTCAGCTTCTCGCAACGCTCTGGCTCTATTTACCCGCGATTTCGTAAAAATAAAATAAAGAAAAGCGAAGAAGATATGTCAATATTGCTCGGCTCAATTTCTTTTTCTCTCAGTATTCGCATATTTTGTTTAGAGGTATTTTTACGTCCGGTTAGATATGTCGCTCAAAATAACTTCTAAACCTGGCCGAGGCTTAGAGCTTTTTTTATTACACTCACGCGCTAACTTTAATTTATAAATAAATAATTTCGTGTATAAAAATAATCATTCTCTTCAACTTAGTTTATGAAAACGAGAGTTTTCATTAAGTGCGATCTACTTTTAATAATTATCGTCGCCGTCGCCTTTTTTAGTTTCAGCGTCTAGACGCAAAGCTGTATAAATTAGACAAGGATACCTAGTTTAAAAAAAAGTAAGCCGATTTATTAGCTCACGATATAAAGTGTGCTCGTTTTAATCACAATTATAGCTCATGTGCCGGTATGTGGATCAGAGATCGCGGGAGGGACGATTCTGCGCTTCTTTTTTTCACGCGGTTATCACAGGCTAAGGGTCGTGAAGTCCGCGCTCGTGTACGGATAAAAACGAACATGATTTCGTTCTAGTTATTATGAAAAAACGCTAAATACTCTCCTCTTATTTCGTTACATTCAAAATAAATATGATGACGTATTTTTGAAATGTGTATTTTAAACTTTTTAGTGGTGCTATTTAGTCATAGTTCATCAAGAAAAACAATCACGAATGAAATTTGAAAATTTGAACAGCGGCATATATACATAACTTTCTTAATATGTGATAAATTTATTTGCTGTGAGGAAGTAACCGAAATTCGTGAGTATTTCCTTGGAAAGTTTTTGTTACGTTTGTTATACGCGTGGAGTGCAGTTTTTGGAAGACAACAGAAAAGTGAATCACATGTTGTACGATATTTCAATCATTCGGCTTTGAACGATATTCGAGCGGTTATCATCCGATTCATTGGGCGGAATGTATAGGAATAAAAAGAATTTTTAAAAATAAGTTACCGCATGCTGTAAGAACGTTTTTTATCGTCAACAAATTTTATTCATTTGGCAAATGAATTATACGAATTATTTTTACAAGAAGACATACAAATTCCGTAATAACATAAAAAATTTATAAAAATACCGTCAGAAAGTTTTCAATTGCTAATACCTGAACTTTGCAAATGTATGATGTTATTGCTTATCGAGAATATTAAACAAAATAAACATTCTCTTTTTATTGTTCCCCTAAAGTACAAAAAAATTCATTTAGTTATCTGAAATGAAGCAAATTTTTATTACAGTGGAATTTAGGAAATTGTAGAATATAGTCTTTTTAGTGCTCTGAAAAATCATTTGTAACATATTTCGGAAGATCGAATATCAATAAGAATTAATATTAGTATAAATAAGTAATTGTTACTAATTTTATGTATTCTATAAAA
Source organism: Eupelmus azureus (assembly GCA_030522685.1). Lineage (NCBI taxonomy): Eukaryota > Metazoa > Arthropoda > Insecta > Hymenoptera > Eupelmidae > Eupelmus > Eupelmus azureus. Next base: position 2,605 of record JAPYZA010001520.1, on the reverse strand, counting down.
ATAGTAATAATATCGTTTTATTAATAAACATGAAACAATTTATGAATAATTAAGTATAAAAAATTTTAAATCCAATATATCTGTCATTTATCCCCAGTTTTTTCTACATGAATTATTTTGTAAAAATTTGCTAATTCTCACGATACAATAATGCAAGAGAAATACTTTAAGAACAAAATCGCTGGCAAATATTTCTTATGATAATTATATCTGTAGATCTCTGCATCACGTATGTAATGTAGATTAACACAAACCGATGATAATGAAAGCGAAGATTAAATAAAGCTTTAATTGAAAAAGCTATAAAACTTCAGACGACAATACCATACGGACTTAATAATTTGATCATGTTTTGATTATCTAATAGAAAAATTGGTAATATTAAAAGTACTGTAGTTAAAACGCACTCAATGTGTATACACAAATTCTCAGGTAAAATAATAATTTTCCGAGGTTCAAAATAAGAAAGAAACTTGACCTGCTCCATTCTCCCTAATTCTTACAGCTTCGTACATCTCCATAAAATTTCTTATGTTTCCATAATTTTCTTACGTTTTTTTTGTAATTTGTATATTTATTTTAAAATATTAATTAAATACAAATGCATAGGCAAATGTAAGAAAAATTAAGAAATTGAAAGAATTCGAATGAAAACGGAAGGAATTTTATCATAAATAGTAAATTTATGGTAAATGAAATAAATTTTTTTTGTGATGAGATTTAAGACAATAAAATTGAGTTGTGAAGAAATTGAAGACAATATAGGGGTCAATATTTTTACAGTTTTAAAAGATTGTAAAATAAATATGAATTTATTGAAAAAGTTATCTTACAAATTTTTATACTTTTTAAAAAATTTCTTACGTTCGTAAATTTTCCATAATTCCCAATGATTTCGTGCATGATTATTTTAATTAGAGTATATAATCAATAAATTTATCTTCAAGTGTATATTATCTTGCTTTGGCGTACCATCTTTCCTAAGTAAATTCTGGATTTTCTTAATATAGTGCGCTAAATTTCTGCACGGTTTATATCTATGATCCTAGGATTACAAATCCATACTTATTTTACTTTTTTACGTAATTTTAATCTGTTAAAAGCAAAATTCATTTTATCTTATAAAAATATAACAAAACTATGACCATGTTGCACATAATCTATTATAAGATAATTTAGGAACTAACAATTTTAAAATTAGGAAATAAGTTAAACTAAATGAAGTTCTTCTGAATCAACAAACCAAAAGAAAGCAAGTGAATTTAATTTAGATTCTTTTATCGAGATTCGATTAATGTGCGTCAATTCTGTGAAAAAAAATTTAATCTTAAAGTGCAGATGGAATTATTTAGCAGGTTTAATTCAGAAAATGGTTTCAAATTAATTCATACTGCTAACACTAAAACTTTATTTTAGTGCATCATTTATAATATTTTTGATACAAGAATTTAGTAACTGTAGGATTATCTAATTATGCTCGAAGAGATAATATTAATTACATTGTAAGAGGGTTAGTAACAACTTTAAAACATATACGTTATCCCATCTAAATTTAGAATATTCCAATTAAAAAGATAAATTCACGTTTTTATGTATAAAAGTAGAATATTTTAATGCGAAAAATTTCAAGGCAAAAGATTTTGAAGTAATCTTCAGGGGAATTTCATTAAGTTATTTTTTTCCTGTAAGACAAATTTATTGATAATCTTATCATCATTTATTCTTATCAAATATTATCAATTTTCAATAATTCGAGGATTTTTATTGATAATGGCTTCAATTTACGTAAGATTCAGGCAACATAAAAGAAAGTTTCAATTTTTAGTCAGCCGAAATGAAACAATATAAAGAGTGTCATTGACACATATTATAGCGAGCCATCATCTCGTTATAACACTGCGCAATCTTTCCTCCCATCAGACTCTCCCAATTGGAGCAATGATTTAAAATACGAAGAGCTTGAATGAAACCTCAACTTGACACTCAGAAAAGATGTTTCCTCACAAGTGAGCGACAAAAATACATCGGACAGTTTGTATCTTCAGATGTACCACTACTCCAAATAATATCTTCTGGCGCCAATGAAGTTTGGCTTCCAACCACGTGGCGTTCATAATAAATATAGATTACGTTAGTTCTATTATACAAATTAAAAGAGTTTATTTGTATAATAGACTACAGTCTTAGTCTTTTTTAAAGTATTACAAAATAAAAAGTGAAACCACAATGTAATTACTATTAATCTTTATATGAATATTAATATGTGTTTTAGTTACTTTTTATTAAAGGTTGATATTTCAGTCATTTGACAGGCAAAACCTGCTGATTCTTTTAAGTTAATTCTAAAGCTTTTAAAAGCCTAATTTTTAATATTTTCTATAATACTACTATTATGAAAATTGTACTAAACTAATATAAAATAAAAAGTTCGTTTTTACAATAAACTTTCTTTGATCGGCCCAAGTCTCTTACAAATTTTCTAAATTATTTATTATTATATTTTTATATTATTTTGCAATAAGTGTCAACGATTTGTTTAGCTCTTTAAATGGACTAGATCTAAAGTTATGAACTTTGCTGCAGCGTATTGTACGCTCTGAGCATC
>JAPYZA010001519.1:0-21463 GCA_030522685.1 Eupelmus azureus | reverse complement strand
AAGTATAGCTGGAAGAGGAGGGAAAAGTCGAGTTTCGAAAAAGGGAGACGCCTGGCGCCAGCTGGAACGGGGATTAGAATCTACCTTTTTCTTTCGTCGGTGTGCTCGGAGGAGCTACTCGTGGCCTGGCACGTGGATGTAAGTGGGTCGCGAAAGGTGCCTCTTTACGCATTCGGAGTAGTTTCTTGTAGTTTAGAGCGGCGCTTTTTTTTACTTGGTTTCGTTTCGCTTTGATGTTTTTAGAAATTCGGTGAATTAACACAGCCATTTTTCAGACTTACAAATATTGTTTTGACGCGCGTTCAATTTAAAATATGAACAACTGATATATCGTTATCCAATATTTAATTCCACCTCTCCTCTTAAACTTTAAATTCACCCCACATAAGACAAATTTAACAACTCACGATGCGCTATCTGCGGCGAGCTATCCTCAATATTAGGCAGGGGCAGATGCGTGGGCGGCAGAGGCTGCCAGGACCACTGGCACTCCAGCACCGGCTCGGCCGTCCTGCAGGCCAGCAGCACCGAGGCGCCCAGCTCCGTCTCGGTGTGCTGGGGTGTGTCGACGAAGACGAGGGCTGAGGGTACGAATGCCGGAGGTGGACTGCTGCCCGGCATTAGATCGTCCATCGAGTGGCCCTCGGGCTGCTCCGTTACGACGGCGATGAGGCTGCTGCTGCTGCTGCTGGTAGCGGTGGTGGACGCGGGCTGCTCCGTTGCGGGTGCCTCTGACACTGGGACGCCTGGAAAATGCAAGTTGGGGTGATGGCTTAGTTATTTGGAGTTTAGAATTGTTTATTCTAAAAGAAAATGTTTAGTTTTAATTAATATGCAGATGTGTAAAAGGGATCTAGCCTAGGTAATTTTCTTACTTTTCAAGTAAACATTTAATTATTTAGACCTAATCTAAGAAATATCATTAGGTCTTAATTAGTACCGACTTAATTTTATATTCGGGTTATTGCAGTAATTACTCATAATTACTAATAAGCAAAGATTAATTCGATTTTTCTCCAATTAGCAGCGAAAAAATGTTTCACATCATTTCTTTAATAAAACACCTGTTACAATATAAAATAAGCCAAAGTTTACCACAACCGTTTTATCACACCCTTCTAAACCATTGCGTTCTACAACACACAACTACAAATCAGCCTCGTCAACCACCCAGCCCGCAACCAGCGCTCCATAAAACCATAGAGCCCTTCATCAGCTTCAACCCCTCCTCAACTCCCCAACACGACAGCCCTCGCGTGCACTCCAGAAGCCAAAGACGAACGATCAAGGTATAGCCTCGGCGCAATCTGGGACACGAGACAGGAAGCGCGCAGCGTCACGTACACGCCGCGCGATCGGCGCGTATGCGAGCCGCATAGCCGCGCTTATTGCTTTCTAGACGCGAGAGAAGTTTTCGGCTCGGGAGCAACGGCCCCGCGCAATCGGCATTGCCGATTTCGATTTCGTCGGGGACGCGCGCCGCCAGCTCGAGATAAGCCGCGGGGAGCTATAGCGAAGGTCAGGGGCCATCGCCACGGCTTTGGGCTTTTTTATTGTTTCAGCGCGTGGATTGAATGAGGAGAGCTTGGCACGAGCTGGTTTATTGTTTCTCGAAGGTTTTGCGCCGGGATGGGGGATTTACGATTGTTGGCTGTGGATGTAAGCGAGTCAAGCTCTGGGCGGGTATGGGCTATTGTTGTTGGGAAAGTTGCGCCGAGTGTGATTAATGCTCTAATATGCAGCGCGTGCGTCGCGGCCCGCAACGTGACGGTACAATGTAGTGCAATTAATCGTTGCGCGGCTTGTTGTACAGCTGGAAAGGCGGCGGGGATTTTCGAGTTGGATTTCTATGGGTGCGAATTTGCGATTTTTGCAAGTTTTCTTGTTGAAATCGAGCGTAGAATGTAATCTAGTGTCAATGCGACTCACACGAAGCTCGGGATTTTCCCGTAAAGTTTATGTTAAGTATGGCAATTTCTAAGTTGTAATTTCTGTTATCAGTGTGCTAGGTGCTTCATTTGTTTATCGGAATTCCCTGTTTTTTTAAAACCAAATGCAGCTTTGCGTATGAAATTCGCTAATTACGGTAGAATTTTCTTTAACTAATTGATTATCGATTTGCAATTGGCTCATAATCTCCTTTTGATTATGAGCTTTCACCTTTCCTCTTGAACGCGAAAGCGAAAAAGCATGTTTTTCATCTCGCTGTTGCTTCTTGCAAAACTGCAGCTTTTAAAATATACGACGCCCGTTGCTACACGACTTTCGCAGCTCTCGAGCTTTCTTCTCAACCAAAGTGCACATCGCGCGCGATATCCGTCCTTGAGCGAGGATTGACGCAAGGATACATTGATATATACGCGTCTGAAACCGGTAGGCGCATCCTTCCTATTGTCACTTTATGATTTATCGGTATTAACCTTTGCATTTTACAGCAGCCGTAAGGCGATTCCGTGATTTTTCTTATTACTCGCAACGTTGTGTAACGGAGCATGCGGATTTTTAACGAGAAATTGAAATTTCAAACGCGCTATCGCGCCTCGGCTTGGCTTTTTACGAGTTCTAAGTAAACATCTAAGACAAATGGAGCACTGACAATAGCCGCGTTTAATTAGTAGCTCGTAACGATTAAAGTGCAGTAAAGCCGATGTTTAAAAATATATATGCCAGCTGTGCATATGTAGGAGAGCAATACAATTGCTCGGCGCGCGCGCTGCTGTGTATATGTGTATTGAATCGAGGCCACTGATTGAATTAATGATGATATAATAAACATGTCTGACAAAAAAATTAGTTATGCTAAGTGAGATGTAACAATAGATGTCCATTTAAATGCGATTGCCTGCGCGCGTACACGGCGCGCACTGCAGTATTGGATATCGCTCTGTTATAATAATAATCTGTGACATGTCTTCGAGACAAAATAAGACGTCATAATAACAATTAAAGTTTTGCTACGCGCTCGCTGACGCAAGAACTGATGAATCATCCGCGCTCGTTAGTTGATTACTTTCTAAATATTAATTTTGTACATGTACCCGCATAGCTGGAAACTAATTATAGCAACGCTTGGCTTTACGGAAAGTATAAAGTATAATTCTAATAAAAAAAATTAACTCTAAAATACTCTTTGAAAAATAATATTAATAGAATGTAAAGACGCTACTCAAAAGCCAATACAATCAGCGCCGCAATCGGCATTCACAGCTCCGACATTCACAAAACCTCATAAAAACATTCGCACCACCCCAACACACCACCTCGCTTCCTCCTCAACCATCACCTCATACAAAAAGAAAACCCAAAGAAAAACTTTATCCTCACGAACAATGCAGACGCCGGCGATTTCGGTGTCGACGGCCGATAAAAGCCGCGGCGCTAAACGCGCAAAAAGCAGCGCTCGCGCGAGGCCGACAATGCGGGCTGTCGATGTCAAGGGGAGAGGAAAAAAAAATAAAATAAAGGAGTAACGCGATCGGCGATAAAGAGAAGCGACGACGGGAGCTACCTGAGAAATGTACGCGAGGACAATGCCGCGCGCGATGAGTCAAGGATCGGAGCGCGTGGGCGGCGCGCGAGCGAATTAATATTGTCGGCGGCGGCGCGATTGAGCGTCGAGGCTTATCGAGATGTGCGTTTAGAGGCCCCGCGTGCGGCAGGTAGCTTTGTGTCATTGTTGGGATGAAAATGAGAATGGGTTTTTTGCGCTTTGTGCCTGCGTTGCTGGCGCTCGCTGACAGCTGCGCTGGGTATGTAGGCGTAGTAAATATTGATTTGTGATTAGGGGGAATGTTGGTTTTTTTGCGATTGATAGACTTGGTTGCGTTAATAATAGCTTTGTATTAATTTAATTAGTTAATTTTGGCGATGGATGTAGGTAATGTGAATTCGATCAATCGACATAGGCAATGCAATTTTAAAGGTAGAGCTGAATGAAACATAAACCATTCGCAATAATAAGATTTCACTAAAAATGTTAGTCTGAAGGTCGTTAAAAAATCGAGCCCATAATTGTTTCTCGTAAAATCCATGAACTTGACACGCGCGCTTTTTAAATTGAAAAATTCAAGCGCCATAATCCAGGCGCGACGTTTTTAATTAAGATAGGAAAAAAAATTAATTTTCATTTAGCCGATTCACAATGGGAGTACGCGCGTCCGTTACTATTTTTACTACGGTTTCGAGAGCGCAGCGCGAATCGATTATTCATATCGCGCAAAAGCGGATTTCGTTCCGTGAAAAAAAGTGCCACCTCATCTGTTCGCGTGTATCCCTGCGCGCAAATGTCACTGCTGGCCGATGAGTGTCAGGGTCGATTTGAGTTCTTAAATAATAAATAACAGTTTCTCAACTCTCGTTCCCCGTAATATTTGTTCATTTTTCGATCATAATCCTTTCGGCTTTCGGCTCGTCAAAGAGGAAAGAAAATAAACATGCGATTTTATATATATATTTTTTAACTTATGAATCAGTTGTGTAATTTTTACACTGAATCTTCAATTTAGATAATTTTAATTAACTAATTACGAGCTGTTTAAGAAGTAGATAAGAAAATCCCGAACACGTATCCGTTTATGCAAATGCTTCCGCGAAATGCGCACTTTAATAACGAAAATTTATGTCGATTATAAAAAGGCATTTTTGCAAGTATGCAGGTCACCAGTTTTACATTTCACGGATAACTGTGCACGCGCCAAACTGGCAAAATACTCGAAATTACCGCAAGTCGCATCGGCTTCAGATAAAAGGCAAAATATACCGATACACTCTCAAATCCTTTCCCTCAACATAATGAAAAACATTCTTCCTCGGATACATGAAAAATTCAGGCTTGCGACGAAAACGCGAAAGATGCAGAAAATACGTCGGATGTGTCGCGAAAGGCCGCGAAGTCGATAAAGCCGCGAGTCGTGAGTCAGGCCAGGCGCGAGCTCGCACGGAGACGAGCCGTAAAATACACTCGTTCGCGTAGACATGCAGTTGCAGGTGGAATATACATATATAAGTATGCGTCGGTGCGTATAACCACTTCCTAATGGTATTACTCAGCGTGGAGACTCGCGCGAGGCGAGCGTATTTCATTTTTTCTACTTGCTTCTGGGATGCCTGGATTTTTGTCGAAGAGCGGCGTGAGTGATCGGAGAGTTATTTGGAGAAAGTGTCGATCTGGTATAGCGGCGGATCTGATTTGTTAATTAAATTCTTTTGGGCGCTTTTTCTTTTGTTCAGTTGAAATTGTTTATGGATTAATGAGGAAAATTTAATGCGGTGACTGGAGGCGCAGGATTTTTCAGCGGGGAAAAGTGTTTTCCTCTCCAGTTTGAATGCTAATGAATCTGGGTCTCGCATTTCCAACTCTCTCTCCTTATTGTTAGCATATTCATTGCGCATTGTAATGCGATCAAAGCTATTTCTCATACTCTATATAAATATTCTATATAAAGGATCAATGAAGGTAATTGCTCATCTCATAAATAATAGGAGAAATAAAGTTTTTAATCTCTTTTAGACTAAACTATAAGAAAAAATTATAATTTCATTTATGAAAGGAAAAACCTAGAGTATTCAAATAAAAATAAAATGTGGGAGTAATAAATAAGTGACATGTAAATTTTCTATACTCTTTCAAATAAAACTATACCAAAGCTACGTGTTTAAACATTAGCGATAAGAGAAATGTTCAAGCCAAGGGAAGCTATTATTAAAACCTATATTGTTTTAAAGTATGTCGGATATTTTTACGAAAACCATAGTTTATTGTGTAAAGACTAAGTTTATGCAAATAAAAATGTTATTTCAATAGTTACTAACGTGGATGGCTTTTATAATTTACAACACGAATAAGATAAATGATCTGAAAAAATGTTGAACTACATTATTCGCTAAGTATTCAATTTGTAAAAACATTTTATTTTACTTTTTAATACTAGGTAAAAGGAAAATGTATCATTACAACTTCAATTTGTTATTGCATCAATATATAAACTAAAGAAACAAACGAGTCATCGCCATTGCAGCTTACTATAATGTCAAAATATAAATAAATAAACCTTCTATATACTTGTCTCTATATATCTTCTTTGTACTGTTTCACAGTATTCGTTATAAATATTTTCCGTACAATTTAACCCAAATAAAAGATTCGATAAAAAACGGGAAGTTCATAGGTAAGCGGTGATGTAAATACACATACATAAAACTCGATAAAATTTATCGGACTTTATTATACATTATACAGACACTTTACCACTGGTAATCATTCTTCAAACAATTAGATCATTTTTTCTTACATCACTTACTCTACCTATCACAATATCAAAAGTAAACAAAACGAAACCGTGAAAACACGACAAAAAATCCATCCAGATCCAGACTTAAGATTAGCAGTCCACTTTAAAAAATAACACTAATCAATACCAAAACGCAAACGCATCCTCCTCCTGTCAAGCCATTCCTCGTAACAGCCAAAATCAATTGCATCATTCGCCAAATTCCGATCCCTCCAGCTCGACCAGAACACGCCTCCCGAGCTCCAGATCGCTAAAAAATCGAAAACTCCAACGCGGCTGCAAAAAACGGATGACGCATGAGGATTCCATGCATCTCGGGCTCTCGTCGAGTTTAACCACCCCCTTCGGCTCAAGAAAACCTGTTCGCGAGAGAGAGAGCCCGAAATTCCGTTAATCACACACACGCGCCCGATTAACATTCCACGCTCGCAGGCGAGAGAGGCTCGCCCCGCGGGATCTGCTCTTTTTTTTGCGCGCGAGCAAGGGGAATGGTATATAAAACGCATTGTTTACTGGCGCTGGAGGAGGAGCTGATATTTTGATCGGGATGGAATGCGATTGGAATTTTTATACGGCTTTGCGGCGAGGCTTTTTTTGATGCTGCGCGCTGCTGTGTCTATATACGCGGGGCTGCCGAGATGCTGCGGAGTGAGGTTGGATTTTTTTCAGATTGCTTGGGGGCTTGGATGTTCCCTTAATTGTTTAAAAAGGTTTCTTAGATTAAATTTATTACATATTTTTTTAAATGAAAATAGAGGAGAAGAGCAGAGTATTACGTAGAAAAGTTAATCTTATTTTTTTCTGCAATTATCTATTTTCCGAGGAACTTGCCAATATAGAATTATTATCAATCATATAAATTATTTGGCCGATGAAAAAATGTGGATTTTTTAAGAAAGCGAATAGCAGATATTCTACTTCGATAATTTTCAGCGTATGCTTTATGACGTGTTATCACTCTTTCACGGCCGCAAATAACAGTAATCAGCTGGCGCTTTCAGGTGAATCGCGAAACTCCCATAAAAATTATGACCAAATAACATAGAATATACAGAGCAGAATCGATTATCCTTAAGCGATCGGAGCTACGGATAATGAACTGGACTAAAAATAAATAAGAAAGTTTAAATATACAAACGCGTGCTCGCGCTGTAAGTATTTGTTCGATTATCTTCCTGAGAAATATATTTTCGAAAAGTACGAAATAAATGTAGTTTGTAGATAAAGGTACTTTAATTAAATTATAGTGAAAATCATAAAAGCTCCAATGGATGCAATCTTGCTCGTGCGTAATCGTTATAAAATTCAAATAAACCTTTGAACAATAGATTATTACCACTGCACTTAATTCAACAAGCTATCCACAAAAAGTAAAAAAAACATAAAATTTTCTCATCCACTCGACTCGGAGCTAAGAAAAACACAAAAACAACGCAGTATCCAGCCATCGTCCGTAAATCAAAAACGTCGAGCCGCAAAACGGCGCCGCTCTCTCACATTAAAAGCACATCAATTCCCCCGGCTATACTTGCGCATCTGCATAATCGGCTCATCACCGCGATCTTAAAATCCGCGTTTTTCAATTTCCAAACGATCCATCTCCGATATCTTACGTGATCGCTATATACGTAGCTATATACGCACGCGGATCTATCGCGCGGCATTGAATTTCTTGGCGGCGCCGGCACGACGCGCACAGCTGTTCGTCTCTAGAAATCGAAAGTACACGAGGAGTAACGTAATCTGCGCGCTCGGACGATGCTGGATTTATGCTTTGAAGATCGCTGCTTTGCGAATCTGGAATTTCACGATTTTCGAAGTTGTTATTAATTTTTCGTACTAGCTGTTTTTTCGCATTAGTTTGTGATAGTTGGAGTCGCGGGGAAAGGATTGGCATGCTGTTTTTTTGGTTTGGTCGAGTTTTCACTTGGCTGAATCCGAATTTCTATTGTACTGTGCAGCTGATAAAAACAGCAAGGCAATGCGAGAAACCTCGGGCAAAATAAACGACAATCATTCGCCGCGCATTGTTTTCCTTTTTTTTTTGCTAATTACTTTCTATTATTTGTCTCGATGGAGTGATTTATGTCAATGCCAATAAGCAGACCTAAATAGCCCTGGAAATTGCTTGGCAGTTAAAAAATCCGCACAGCATCCAGGCAGAGATAATTTCCAGAGAGATAAGCGCAAACAAATTAAGCGTCATAAAATGAAAAATCATCGACACGCCAGAGTCCAGCTACAGAATGCTTTCTCGAATTTTAATACGCTCAGCGATCCGGTTTATCAACCTTTTAAAACAAACATTATCCGCAAACCCAAACAGATCCCTCAAAAAACCGAACAACTAGTTTACGCGCCTCATCGAAAAAACTTTCACGCCTGTATCCCACGATCGCACGTAAAGAAAAAAATCGTCGTTCGACTCGTTAGGCTCGCTGGCTGACCCAATTAAAAATCCTTCCACGCGGCCCTTAGCTAGGCTAAGGTCTTCCGAGGATAATAAAAAGCAATTATAAAACGGCCGCGCGGCTAAGCGAGCCGCGCATTACAATAACCGCGAGGCCGACTGCGCGCTCGGCTGCGCTTTAGGCATCGCTGATCGAAAATCTCGCGGCTTCCGTTCGTTGACATTCGTGGGACGTCGCATCGACGTTTTTTTTCTTTGCTTTGGTTTCGTAGATCGGGAGGATCGAGGTCTTGTTGATAATCGCGTATCGAATCGTGTCTTTTTTTTTGTTAATTGATACGTGATTTTTTGTTCGAAGCGGTTTTATCTTTTCGTTAGTTATTTAATTTTTTAGTTGTTGGCGGAAGAGCTCGTAATGGAAATTTTTGTACAAGCTGCAGCTATTACGCTTCGTGTATCAATTTTTTATGTAATTGAAGAATATCGATTGCACATGTTTACTAAGTAAGTGGCTGAGCATGCTTCATTAACCGTATCCACTTCTTATCAGTAAACACATAATTGTTTCGGTTTATGCAAAGCAATTCAGGCTTTTCAAACGAAGGGAAGCTAGATTTCAGTGAATGAGGCAGGGGAAATTTAAAGATGAAAGCATCACATTTTTTTATTGTCATCTAGAAACATCTATCATTTAAAAATAAGATAAGTTTTTTAAATACACGAGAGCGGTTAAATTGCAAATATTTGCGCAGCCCAAGGCCGTTGCGCAATTGATTTAAATATTTCCTTGAAGAGCGTTTTAAATTTAGATTTACAGGAAAGTAGTATGGAGTATAGAAATGAAAAATTTACTGTATTTGTCCGTTGGGGGAAAGAACAGTCAAAAACAAGCTAATCGTACATCATATAAATTCATAATTTCTATTTGTTCATTTTAATCATTCAAGTTTGATTAAGACTTGTATTTTCGAAACTTTTTCGAGAATCCTCCTCATTCTTCTGACGCTATCTATTTACATCTCGCACGCTAATAAGCGACAAACAATAAAAAAAACAAGCTCCAGCAAATCCTTATTTACCCGAGCAAGCAAAATCCTATCTCCTCGCGGCTCGCAAGCGGGCCGGATCATTAAAACGAAAACTCGCTCGGGTCAACGGCATTTGGTAGCATAACGCTTACACACGAAATAAAAAGGAGACAATCGCAAATATCCGAAGAATCCGGCGTGGAATGCCGCGCGCGCGGCCGCTCGAAAAACGAGAGGAGCCGCGCGGCGGGCATAACAACACACCGCCGAACGGAGAGAAAAAGGAGAGAAAGAGAGACCCAAATCCCTTGAGAGAAAGAGAACCGGAAGCATCAATGTCAGAGAGTGTATATATAAGAGGCGTGTCTTGCGCGCGGCATTTCGAGCCTTTCTCCTATATATATTTGTTGCGAGCGCGCGTGCCTGGCTTTGAGATTTGAATAAAGGCGAAATTCGCGATAGCTCCTTATCGGCTGCGTTTGGGAATACTAGTCGGAAGCTTTGTTAGATCAAATTTACGTAATAGAGGAGTTAGTGTATGTCGGAGCGCTCTAGTGAGAGAAAGATCTTTGCGCCAATAAGTTTTGAGTATTTTGCTTTGACCTACGCAATTGTTATATGAAATAATTCATTATAAAACACGTAGATATTAAATTTTTCGGCGCGCCCCTATATCTCTGACGTACTTTGACGATTTTCAGTTAGAAGGTATAAACGAAGAACACATTACACGAATAATCCCTCACGAGCTAAAGCCATTCTCATTAAACATGATCTCACGATTTACCCCCAGGGCGAATGCCAACGTCATCCATCTGGAATCCACCCCCGCAGCGATTAAATTCGCACATACAGCCATATACACGCGCGCAATTAGCAGAGCGTTCACGTACAAGACAAGCCCTCTCCTATCAGGCTAAACCCTCCTGACCTCTCCGCTCCGCGCACGGGCAGCTTGCGCATACATACAACACAATGCAGGTCCGCCTCGAGAGCCGCCCGCGCGCGATTAAAGAAATACCATTCGCGCGCGCAAATCTCGCGGTTCACGGTCAAGTTCCGGCCGCTCTCCTCGCGCCGTCTATATACACATACGTGGCTGCACGCAGCTATACGTGTGTATTACACGTATGTAAGTAAACCGCCGGCGCCAAGGCCGGCCGTTAGCACGCGCCTCGGCCGAGCTATATACATGCATTACTGTGTGTCAATTGTCCTATGGGGGAATAGTAAGAGGCGAGAGAGCGAGCTGGGATTATGTGTGGGGGGCTGATTCGCGGCGTGTTTTATATGTATAGGCTCGACGTAGATGGATCGCGGCTTTATCGGAGCGCCCGCGCGGCTAAATTAATTGGCGAGATTTGCCGGCTCTGACGCTGATGAACTTGACCGTTTCTGAGAGACTTTTTACGAGGACTCGCGCGCTCTGCGTGTGTGTGTACGGCGGAGGCTTTCAAGATCAAGGCCGCTCGCGCTTTCAATTTCAAATGGGAATGATTTTTCTTTAACGACTTTTCTGACGTAACCGGTAATTTTACGGCAGGATCGGCGCTGCCTGTTAATTCGGCTTAAGAATAGCCTTTCCAGGCCCAAATAAATCCTGATTAAGACGTAAATCTTTGGAAATCGGTTCGAGGGCGCCGGTAAAAGCGACCCCCCGCGGACTTCCTAAAGCTGGCCCGCTCAATACTCGAGAGCTATATACTTTAATCGGCGCTTTATTTTCGCAGCGGCTAAGACTCCTTCCGCGGACGAAAGCTTAAGGGGGAGCCTTTGCATATTTATCGCGTAATTCAGCGGCGTCACGCGGCTTGCGTGCCAGAGAGCTCGGCCGATTTTCGTCACACTGTAGCCGCGATGACGCAGAGGAGGGAGTCACAACAAGCCGGGAAAATATACTGCGGGTCAGCAAGATGCATCGGTTTCTTCCTATGCTAATTTTCGATTATGTGTTAGGGGATTTAGGTGGATTTAGATGGGTTTTAATTTCTTTTGGAATGCCGCCAGTTTACCTAAAGGGAAAAAACGAAGATTTTTTATTACATAAATTTTACATGAAAATGGGTTAACTATTAATATACATATTTCCAAAAAATATTGATTAATAATTAATTAATAAGAGTGTATTCTCTTCCTTTTTATTTAATCTGGGGATTTATTTGAATATTTATTCCTAAACATACTTTTTCCCTATAGAATAATTTTTTTGTTAAAAATTAGCAGGTATTTTAGTCCTATTGTAAAGACTGTAAAAAATTTAGGTGTTGGAATTTTTCAATAAATAGTGCTGCTCTTAATCATAGTGGTCTTTAAACGTATTAATAACTTTACGTCGCTTCTGGTCATTAGCGCAGAATAATTTGATCTTTTTTTCACCCATCTCTTATGCAATTTTCCCGCTAGCAGTTTGCAATAAAAATGCAAAACGCACGAATGAAAAAAGAGCAATCTCAATCAAACAATTAAATGTCAATTATGACACACGCAACGCGAAGAAAAATAATTAAATGCCATCTCTTCACGAAACAAATTGTAAAATTAAACGAGTACGGACACGGAGGATATTTCCCAACAAAAAACACTAGAATTAAAAAAAAAAATCATATTCCCATAAAACACCATCTACGACATACCATCACACACCCAACCCTTTCCCTCCTCCACATCACGCCTCGATCACAAACGAAAAAACACTATAGGCGCCTTTTTCGGCCACGGGACGAGCTGGACTCTCGCACGCGGCGGCGGCTCTAGCACATCCTGTGCGCGCTACAGACACCAGGCGCGCATTACGTAAACGCGAAATTACCCGTTAATTACGTAAAGATAATTCGCGAGTTGACTCGCCGCCGCCGACGCCACCGCACGACGCATCCAAGACGATCGTCGCGATGCGTTCGCATAATAATTGCTGTTGTTCGGATACGAGCTGGCCTTTACCCTTCGATGATCTGGAACTGTAGGGTTTGGTGCGATTGGTGGTGTAAGCTAGGTTTAGGGATTGATTTGTTGTTTATTTTAAGATGTTGGTAAAGTTTAATAGATTGATTTGATGGATGTTTTTTTTGTTTTGGCTCATAAGGCATTTCGGTGAAAGTATGACATCTTCTTTTTGCACTACTTTTAAACAGAATAACGATTGAATCATCCAAAAATTAAAGTCGTTTTTCTATCCGACGTTTGACTACATTTTCCGTAAACTTTTAGATTTATTCGTTTTTATTTTTTATTGTTGCTAAATTACGACTTTTTCTTTTCAAGTTTTTTTCCACTCGACATTTGTCATAAATGTCTTATGAAATTTTTATTTTTATAGACATTTTTTTAATTACAAATCAAAAGTTATGCTTTGTTCAAAAAATATGTTTCACCCATTTTTCTTTTTTTAACTTTTATGACGATTCTTAACAATAATTGGTTGGAATTGAAGCTATTTTAATTTTTTTTAAATCTTTTTCCCACAGTTAACAAGATTTTCGAAATCAACATAAATATAAATTAGCATTATATATTTTCCAATTATGAACGAGAACACGTAATTATTATGCAATAATTATTTAATACATACAACATTCTTTGACCAAATAGCTTAGAATATGCCTAGTTTGCATTACGTATTTGAACAGCTCCGGTTTTTTTTCTCTTATTGTTGTTTTAGAAAAAAGTATTATTAGATCAAGCATCATTTTGTGCCAATTAGTTTCGGTTTCTTTATAATTCTGCACGTTTTTAATATAAACATAAAAAATGAGCTACTACAAAAGAAATAAGTAAAATTTTCGAAATATTTGTTGCATCGTAAAATATTTTTTTAAACACGACTACATTTTACTTTGACATCATTTCGTAAAACAATAATTGAGAAGACCTGACTTTGAAAATAAATAAAAGAAAATACTTTGTTAGCAAATTTAATATCTATTGCGTACCTTCGAGTCGTACGTTAAAATATGTAAATATTTTATATGAAAATATTTAATCTCGGCGGTAAGAGTAAATTTGTTATTCTTATTTGATGATAAGTGAAACGGAAAGCAATTTGTAAAAGGACGCAACGCGACTCGATAAATGCCCATAAAACAAATTACAATTTTCTTTGGTCGCTTTAAGCCATTGAAAGGCAGTTTGGTGTGAAAATAAACTCTAAACAGCTCTTGTTTTTACGCTAAAGTAAAACGTGTTAAAACAAGCACGCTTCGAATGCTAATTAAAAGAAACAATATTCAAATGAATAGAAACCCGTCTGCGATACGTCGTACAAATAGAATTCAGCCGCGACATTAATTTCCATGTGTATTTTAAACTCCCGAAGCCATTGCTCCGAAATGCATGTATTAAGTAACCATCGACTATTCTTCAGACAGAAAAATAAAAACTGTCCTCGTCAATTATAAAATATCAATTAAAATTTAACAATTCGATAAGCATACAACTCACCCAGGCAAAGGCTGCCGCAGAGGGCAAGGACAATGACTAAAGTGGACAGCATGTTAACTATCCTGACTATGAAGCGGCAATCAGGGAGCATCCTTGATGTCCTCTGCGCTCGTCGTCTCCCTCACTTCGGGCATCTATCCAAGCAGTTGGACGTGTTGCTTATCGATTATATTGAAATGATATCAACGATGCACTTTATTGTCCGGTCACTCCTTTCTTTTTACGCCGAGACAGCTGCTGTTCATGTTACAGAGTTGCGGCTGGTTCGCGCGGAGCGGCTGATTAGCGCTGCAAATGGAATTCTTTTAATTTATGTGCACCAACTTTTCACTCTCGTATGATCTTTCTGCGCATCACAGTGGGTTTTTTTAAAGGTCCGACACTCGCTGTGGCTATCTATCTGGCGTTTGAATTTAAAGTGTTTTGTTGTTACAATGCATAGATATGTTTAGTTAGAAATCAGTGATTCAAAAAGATTCCGCACTCACAATTATTCGCGAGTGAACGAGCACTCTGCAAAATATTTCTAATTCCAGAAGCACCGGACGAGCTTTTGCTTTAAACCCACAGTACGACAGGCTCTAACTTTTCAACCACTTCCTAAAATCAAAAAATTCTCAACCTATGCCCATGGGAGCTGAAAAAGCAAGCTCTTATCAGCGAGTAAAAAAAATCGTTTCTTCAAAAAAAAGAAGTCGCCGGCTCGTACGTTATAACAAGTAGACGGGAGGGCGACCGCGCGCGTCAGTCCCGACCGGCGTCGGAGTGCGAACTGTCGGCTGGCGCGAGCCGCTGGCGTGAAAAGAGCCGCGAAAACGTCCCCCACGTGGTGCGCCGGCTCCCACTATATCCTCTCCTTCTCTCTCGCTCTCGCGTATGTAGGTTTCCGGTAGCCGAGCGCTCAGCCCAACTCTCTCTCTCTCTCTCTCTCTCTATCTTTCTGAGAGCGCAGAGAGGTGTATATACGCGCGCTGCTCACACAATGGCGCCGCGCGGAATTCCAGGGGCACACGCGAGGAACGTGGAGAGAGAGAGAGAGAGAGAGAGAGAGAGATGCGCGAATTCCGGAGAAGAGGGAGAGAGGAGAGGATTCCGCGGAAGCGCTGACTCACAGCCCTATAGCCTTAGCTAACGAAGGGCTAGCGCTCGGTCCTCAGGAATTCTTTTCAGAGCGAGCCTTCTCTCTCTTTGGGCTCTGGAAATCGGTCGAGTTTGCGGGATTTAGTTGTTGCTCCCGGCTTAGGGTTTGTGAGAGGACGAAAGATGGCAGAAGTTTTTATAATTCTAGTGGTAGCGTTGATTTTTTTAACTTAATTAACCATTTCGGTAGTCTAAATAAATAGATCGATGTTGTAATTTTCTTTTTTTTTAACGTACCGGTTACTTTTTATATGAACCCTTGCAGACGAGTTTGACTATAAATTCATAGGTGAAAACTGAGGTCAGGGAATAAAAAATTTGTTAATATGTATCTACATGTTTAAAAGAAAATTATAGTTTCGACATGTGAGCATAAAAAGAGAACAAGGCAACAAGATAGGAATCCAGTTGCATTTTGTATACTCGGAACATAAGCCATCAAAAAGCCATAATCAATGATCGTAATGCCTTATCAAATGTTTCCACGCGCTTCCGTCATCGTGCTCGACTTTGTTTCTTAAATCCCGTAAAAATATATTATTAAGGAAATAATAGCGCCATTGATTCGATTTTAATGTCCAACCGGAAAAATCGGCATTTTCCTCTTATCTCCATGACACCACAAAAATTCGCCCGCGCGTCAAACCGCAAAGATCACATATCCGATTTCACCGAAATCCAGCGATAGAAATAATTCTCGTATATTTACCCTGGAATTCCCGAATATTCGTGTGTACCCATCTAAAAACTCGTTTGCGCGTATCGATTTAAAAATCGTCGTTGCTACGATTGCAACACGAAAAAAAAAGACGAAGCGGGAAACCTTGCGCGCGCGAGCAAATAATGAATCACTGATCAATGCCGAATAATTGGCGTGAAATTTACACAATTGGCCGCTGGATGCTTGCGATTTTTCAACTCTGACGTGTGTATGTGCAGCCTGGGGAGATGGATGGATGTTAGGCTTTTGTTAGAGGATCGGAGGGATCGATTGGGAAACGCTGGGCTTTTGATAGTGGATGATAAAGGTGTGAAAATTTCCGTAAGCGTGGGTTTTTATTGAGATCGGTTGGAAAGTTTCCAAAATTTTTATTTGGATGGTTTCATTTGTATGAACCTTTTTGTTTGATTGTGTACTGAGAAAATAATAAGAAAATTTACTAGATTGTCTTTTAACTCAAGATATGGTCAAATTTTTAACTTTTATTACGTACGATTTATATATATTTTTCTAATGAATTTCAAGAATAAAATTTGTTCTGCTTTACAAAAATAGAAATTTTCATTTGTTGATTATATTGACAATTTTATATGAAAATTTGCTTTTAAATCAGTTCAATATTATTAAAAAATATTAACAGTTTAATATTACTAAAACTGTGGAGTAGAAATATAATTGCAGATAAGGAATCAAAATTATATCGTGATATCACTAACAATATTTGTAATATTTATAAAATGTTTACTTTTTGAATTTTATTTTAAAATTTTTAGTCTAGCAATATTTGGTGAAAAAATAACCATATCTGAAGCAAAAAGTTTTTTACAAAAATTTTTGCAACACTTTTCGTTCAATTCAATACTCTCTCTATCAAAATCGCGAAAAAATATATATCAATAGTAAGTATCTACATTGCATAACTCCAAGATGACACAATTGTCACTCTCCAATCTCCCATTTTCAAAAACACAAGATACAATATGATCGCGTTAAATCCAGCAAAAAAATACCTGCACAATCCACAAACGGCAAAACTCAGCCAAGCCAACCTGACCCGTCCTCGCCTCAAAAGCCAGCCTCGCTTCTCCTCCTCAAACCCAGCGAAATTCCTCAAAAATCCGGCAAACTCTCCACGCGCACGCGGCAAAAGATCCCATACAGTCCGCGACTCTCTGGTAACAATGTTTAGTCGATCGGCGCCGCCCGCGCGCGCACGCGGAGAAAGAGAGAGCGAAAGCGCGCGCCGCGAGCGCTCGATATCGCGCGGCTAGTCGCGTGCCTAACTGCAGCGGCCAGACCACCTTAAAGCTGCCTCGAGTGTGTCTATAGCCGAGCTCGGGCTCGCGGAGATCGTCCCGGCAAAAGAGCTACGATCGCGTGCTGGGGCTTTCCCGCTGTCCCCCTGACTCGATTTTTTTTCGCTCCGGAGTGTGGGAGAGAGATGGTGGAAGAGATAGACGGGTACGTGCGATTTCGGCGAGGAGTGATTTTCGTTGGCTTTTTGGGGGGGTTGAGTAACGGATGCGCCGGGGTTTGAGAGGATGGTTTGGGTAATTGTAGCTTGGATCTGTTGAAAGGTTTAATTTGCGGTTCTAGTTTTTTCTGTTCCTTTTGCTGAATTTGATGTTCGCGCGCGAGCCTTGGAAAATATGATAGCGCGTGATGCATTTATCACTGCACTTGAGGCTCGCGATGTTCTTTGTCGAGTGTCCGAGTAGAAGCGGTAGCTTTAAAACTACACAAAATATTCAAGCGATGAAAATAAATTCCCTTGGCCCGCATTGCTAATTTATTATGTTACGCCTTCGCCAAATGGGATTTATGAGGTTTTGGCTCGTCACGAAGGATACGAACTTCGCACGTCATCATTTGTTTTGGCTCTTAACATCGTAAATTGTTTACTAAACTACTTGAGTAAAAATATTTTTTGATAACGTCAGAGAGAATTGAAACTTTGGTCCTTGCAAGTAATCGCATATGGTTTTTATGTTCAATTTTACCTCGACTTACTGGAATTTGGACTTTGGAATCGGCTATCGACTCGTGTCTGAAGTATTCAATTATTTTTTAAATATACTTAAAAAGCACGATTAAAATGTTAATGACGATTGAATAATCGTGGCTGAATATCTATGACTTTGTTTACACTTTCTTACTTTCTGTCCAATTATAAAATTTCCTTTATAATCTAGGCCCCTCGTACCAGTCTGTACACATTATATAAATAAATAAACCAAAGTCAATGCACCTCACCCGGCGCAACCAAACTCTTCTCTCCACCGACCCTCAAATTCTTCCCATCCACCTCCCATTAAAACTTCCTTTATCACTATCAGCGCACTTCCCCCTCCTACATTCCAAAGCCCATTCAAGCCCTTAAAAAGAATTCGTGCATCGCCTAAATACTCCTTCATTACAGCCACAACCGACACACACACACAGAGCCTCCTCGCATTGTGCGCGCCTCGGTTCCCATAGGGCGGCATCCGCTCTCTCTCCCTCAGCCCGCGGAGAGGAGGAATTCGCGGCCTCTGGAATTCGATCGGCATCCCGATCGGAGCCTGAGCGCTGCGCATCTTCTCAAGGCGATCTCATTTACTATACGCGCGCACGCGCGCCTCTTCAAAACTGACGCGCGAGCTTGCGACTGTATCGACCAGGAATTCAAAGGCTTCTTCGCTTCGAGAGATGGCTAGATAGTGTTGTTTGCGAGGGGATGGTTATTGGCTTTTTATCGCGGGAGGTAAGGAGCTGGGAAGATGGATCGAAGCTGCGTTTTAATTGTTTCCTGGGAGGATAAGAGCTGGCTTTCAAGGAGCTGAAGTTTTGTGATGAATAGAGGCGGATTGTTTGTTGATGTGAGAGTATTATCGGAGAAGTGAATGTATTTTTATAAAGCGATATATTTTGTCGTTTATTCGTGGTGTATAGAATAGCATTAACGGTACTGTACTCTCGTATCCTGATATGGACAAAGTAATGAGGTATAACGTTAATGTCTTACAAATACGTTTTATAAGACTATCCGCTTATTCAAGATTTTTATGTAAAGTAGGAAGTAGTAGACTAATGCGAAGTTTGCTCGCTGAAGATTCTTCGTTTGAAAATCAATTTTCAAAGTTTGAATATTTATAAGCGATGTTTGAGCAGCGGACGATAAATTTTATTACCTTCTTTATAATACAAAGACGCATTATGTGCGATTTTTCAATAGTGACGCAATAAAAAGTTAGCAGATCTCGTAAATTAAAAGAAGCTCTATTAGTCTGACACGCGATATTAAAAATCTGTTATGCTTAAGAATCGAACTCTTTTCACATCTTTCGGAACAATTATTTACTTAAATAATTATTTTTCTATTCAATGAAATCCGATATTACGCAGCCAGTTCAAATATAATTAAAATTTATTATATAGTCTTATGTATTTTAACCGACGTAATATCGCGGTAATTATGAATAACTCGCATTTTTCGTATTACGCACTTCAAACAAATATCTCAAAGAAAATGCGCTTTCCAGCGAAGCGCAATGATTACGGCATTATCGATATTTTGTTTACAGTTTAGAGTACGAGGAATCTTTCAAATCCCGTTCGATTCGCCGAAGGTCCTTTTTTTCATTTATTTTGCAAGAAAGAAGCTAAAAAAACGGTTTTGAGAATTCAGGCTATTGTATAAACGGTCGCTCTTCTGTCGGATGATGTCAGCTGTATAACTGCGATGAGGTGGAATACTAAAAGTAAAAAAAGTCAATGTTATTATAGTTTATTAAATAAAAAGATTTTTGTAAAAATAAATATTTTTTTGTAACAAGGTGTAGTCATAGACTATGACTAAAGCGATAGTTAAATAGAGTTAGCTTAATTATTTATATAGATTATTTGATTGCACAATGAGTAATAAATAACTTTAATTCAAATCTTAAATTTTGCGTATTGCGTATTTTATGAAATCCTCATAAAGGACGGAGAAATTACTTATATTATTTCAAAACTTGAGAAACTCATAAAGATTTTATTTTTACAAACTGATTCATCAGATTTTTCTGCTAACTAGTAGAAAGTAACTACCGTTCAAGTGACTAATTAATAGCTGTTTTTGCATTACTCATATCTACATTTTATTTATTTTTTTTTTTCTATATAGCGTTTAATGCATCTGTACAGAATATAAACGTATATATAAACGTACACATAACATGACGCAGCATCGAGAATAGTCGAACCCGATAGAAATTATATTTAATCATCCATTCTCAGGTGAAATTAAGACAATCAGTTTCTTACATTCAGGCCCCAGGCCGAAGCAGGTAAACAATATTTCAGACATTTTTTTAGCTTCGATTAAAGTCCAATAACCAGCTCACCTAAACTTTCAAGCTCGACAAACCTCGAGCGAAGCTCGCGCGTATTTGCAGCTTATACCTTCTTTGCAGCGCAAGTTCAATCCGAGATAACAAGCATTACTTAACCGATTCTCGCTTTCCCAACAGAATTCGTGTAATTCCTTATCGGCACCGGAAATTATTCTACACATCGATAACCTTTAGCTCAGCCTTAAGGCGAATGATTTTCACAGCACGAAGATACATCAAACTCCAATTTCTCCTCGATCCATCAAACTTTGGAAAAAAAGAACAAACTCGCAGCGAAGAAAAAGAATCTGTGCCAGCCAAGCTATAGCCTGAGAATCGCGCGCGAGGTAAAAGGAGCGCGCGCGCGGAGAAAGACAATGCAGCGCGGCGCGTTTATCGCGGATGTGTATTCGCTCGGCGAGATTAGTCAGCCGGTGCTTCTCAGGCGCTCGTTTCGCGAGTGCGTTGTGAGTTATTATATGTAGTGGACGGCTGGAGGCTTTGATTGAGGTGCTGAGAGTGAGAGGCTGGCTGTGTTAAAATAGATTTTTTTTATTTGATATTATTTTTTTTAGCTATTGATATTCGATAGGGTTAATAGTTGTAATTGACTTCTGGAAGCATCGACAATTATTTATGTAAATTAAACAATGATAATTTGGAAAAATTATAAAATTTTGTTTTGCATACAAGTGAGGCCATTGTCACAAAACTTGTTTTCTCAATGAAATAATTGGAATGATTAAATAATTTTCATCGGTTCAGAGAACGATTTTGTAATTTTCTAGTGATTGTTTTTAACGATCAGATAGGCTTACTTAGTAAACTTGATAACGCGCTGTATTTAACATGGAAAGCTTTCTCATTAGAATTTATAGTATTGTATTATTTAAACTATGATCATCTATGTAAATATACTGTTAGGGATAGGATACAAGAGTGTAAAAATAACATAGACTTTTACAGCAGCAATAAATAAACTGTTGACATTTGTAAATTAATCACATCTTGTCCTTCGAACGTCATTTTCCTTCCGCTTCCGCCGACTTTGCAAACGGAGCAGCACACTAAACATTTATTTA